>MU223372.1:2354230-2405909 GCA_018584345.1 Thuja plicata | reverse complement strand
TTTCTGCCTTGGCTCTCAGAACATTTGTATCACCTCCATGTACAAGCTTCAGTTTGTCCCACATCTTCTTTGTAGTTTTGCAATCCTTGACATCTTCAAATTCAGCATCAGAGAGTGAGGAAGAAAGATCTATGACCATGTAGTTGTGTTCATGCTTCTCTCTCAATTGATCTACTATTAATGATCTTGTGGGAAGCACATATTCAGTATCTAGAAATTGAGTAACATCATTACCAATACCTGATAAGTGGAGTCTTATCCTTCTTTACCATGAAGCAAAGTTGTCTTTGTTCAACTTGGGCACATCTTGTAATCTTGACTTAGGTCTTGAAACCTTCCTTTCTAAGCACACAATCTCTGATACGAATTGTTAGTAATAACTGAGAGGGGGGTGAATCAGTGGCCTCAAAAATTTATCCTTCAAACTTAACCACCAATCAATAAACCTCAGATTATTATGTCCCTACAAGATGCAAGCCATGAAACACTTATAATGATTAACTGTCTGTCGGTGTTCTCTGTCAATCCTTATTCTTTCTTGATTATTGATAAGCAGTATAACTATTTACCAAAACTCAGTAAATAAGTAGAGTATACCAATCAATCCAGTGTTAACTATGTTAGATACAAAACAATAAAGAAATGAATTATACAGACATAAAATATGAATTTTTAACATGGAAACCCTGTTAGGGGAAAAACCACTGGGCCCGGTACCCCAAATTTTTACTCTTCTGAAGTGAGCCCTGTTAGGAGCCAATCCTGTTAAAGGTTACAAACACACTGTTAAGTGTGACCTTGTTAGAGGATTTTATACATAGAGGTTGTTACTTAGTATCAAGAATCTATTGCTACCATCCTTGAATCAGCCTCCTTCTTAGACTGTCAATAGGTATCGGGCAAATCCAATGCTACTTTTATGAATCAACCTTTTTGTCACTCCTTGGGATGTACCTCAATATATAGAAGATTGTTAAGTCCTACTCGATTAAGAGACTTCATGCTTCAATGGTTAAACTGAAACACTATGACCTATTCGTATTGCAACTTTGAATTGCATATTTTCATATCTATTTAAGTACATTACCTCTCTAATCAATGTATCAATTCAATTCTTTCTGCTCCACACTTTCTACTTTGTGATGTTGTGCTCATTATTCGTGGGTGTCTGCATAATTCCTTAGTTCTCCTTCAACTTGATTGATCAAGACTATATGAAGTTATTTTTCATCAGTTTCTCTTCAGCATCCTCTTTCTATTCACTCCCCTTAATCCCATCTATAAATGTATTAATCTTGTCTCTTATATAGACATGATATTTACTGTTTCTTGATTCTTGATTCTTGGTGTGAAAAACAATCCAGGAAATTAGATTTAAAGCATAACTCCTGATTTGTCTCGTAATTATCTTCTTGCCAAACATACAAATCATCTTTAAGTCAATCACTTAACTTTGGTCAAATAAAACAAAGAAAACAACCAGTTAAGTCTATCTTTAGCTCTTGCCAGCTAGATATTTTGTCATTTTCTGAACTCTCTATTCCATCAGTCACCTCTGTAGTTATTTTTCAGTGAAAACTAACAATTCCATTAGTGAGACTCCTGTTAGCTTCATGAACTCCATCCATCAGGAAATATTGGAATTTTACTCGTCAGGCAACCTTCTGACTTTTCTCGTCAGACATCTTGTGGTTTTTCTTCGTCGGGAAACACTATACTTTAGCTCGTCGGGTATCACTGTGACTGTTCTTCTTTTCTCTGACCATTGGTGTGCACTCCATCGGTGTTGTTTGTCACTTAGTGAATACTTGACTTTTATGCATTGTTGAAAGCATAACCTTTGGTTCTCTGAAGTCTTTGGCATTATGTACATCACCGTATAGATGATATCAAGTTGTCATCAATGACAATACAATACATTAACTATTTTAATGTCTTCCATTATCTTAAAATTAACATTGTCAAAGATCCAATCAGTTACATGTCATCATGAGTGTCATGAACATCCTCTAGCTGTGAAGAAGCAACTGACCACTACAAATTTAGTACAACAATAGGTTATATACATGTATAATCTATATTATGTAAAGTAAGTTTAAACTATATAAATAAACAAGTGTACACATGCATCTTTAAACTTGCATAATTAAAACTTAACTGGCCACTAGTAGGTTTCACATCGACTGAATTGCTCCTATGAACACACTCTTAACCCACACAAGATTTAACATGTTCTGCTAACTATGCCTACAAAATATTATACATAGAACAAACATCAATATATTGTGACAAATATCCAAACTATGTACACAAATGTCAATATAGAAGTGTACACATTCATATTTAAACTTGTATATATTTAAAACTTACCTAACCACTAGTAGGTGTGGCATCCATTGAATCTCTCCTTAGAACACACTTTGAGCCCAAACTACAGGTAACATGTGCCTACAAAATATTATACATAGAATTGACATCAATACACACATCTACAATTAATTGTTCACTATAAACTAAAATAAATGAAAGAAAATTATGTACCTAGGTCTAAGGAGTAGGAGGATCATGAGCGCATCACACCACCACATAATCAACAAAAGGTACATCACTTACACTATCTCCAGTACTTGACCTCTCTATTAATGAGGAGTGTACGGGTGTGTGTAGCTGAGAGGGGATTGGTGTAGAGTCACAACCTCAAGGATGCAATAACATATCCATATAGGATCCCATATCAATTCTAGTGTTGACCTAACTCAACCCTCTCAACTACTCCTCAAATTCTTCTAGGCCCTCAGCTATGATGCAACAATCTCCACCTCGTATGTTTGTCTATGTAGTTGCACAATGATCTGATGGTGAAGAGTGATATAATGGTGCAAAGCGTTGTGAAATATGATGTGCATGAATAGATGGTGTGTCCTGGGTCAGTGGAACTATAGGAACCCATAAAAATCTAATAACATCATGAAATGACTATATCAGGATCCTCTACAAGTATACAATATAGGAATATGACTACAGAAGATCATTCAAAAAGTAAAGCAACAAATCCAAATGATTCTAATGTCCAGAATGTGCTTGTATCTCACCTGCTAAAGGAAGACTTTCAACTCTATATGCATCATTACTAGAGCCTGAAACAGTACTAGATGAAGCCTCTGAAGAAGATCTCGACCAGCTCAGTCTAGTAAAAATATATCTCCTGATCATGTCAGAAGTAATAGTGTTTGTTGCGGAAGCAATTTTCCCTATCCCGTCGACTACTTCCCTCTTGGAAGCAATGATCACTCTATCTGCAATAGTAGTCATTGTCGGTGCCACTGCTAGATGTTAGAATAACTGAGAGACTGGGGGGTGAATCAGTGGCCTCAAAAATTAATCAAATAATGCAACCAAAACTTATATCAGAAATATAATACCTCTAGTTATATTAAGTCCTACAAGATGTATGCCTTCAAGTAATCTTATCAAATATATGCTTCTTGGTGAATATTCTGATTATCTTTTTCTATCCTTTATCGAATAGCAGTAAATAAAATTTGTATTTACTGACAAATAATGTTTTAGTATTGTGTAAATAAAAACATCAAAGAAATGAACCATAAACACATTTGACACATGGATTTTTAACGTGGAAACCATGTTAAGGGAAAAACCCACTTGGGACCAGTAACCCAACATTTTCACTCTTCTGAAGTGAGCTCGGTGAAGAGCCAACCCTATTAAAGGTTATAAACACATTGTTAAGTGTGACATTGTTAGAGGATTTAAAACCATTGGTTAGTCTTTTGACCTTAGACATTAACTATGTTTTCAACAAGAAAAATCTTCTTATACTCTTGAGTATCTCAATACATTAAGGATTGTTAAACCCCACTCGGTTAAGATATTTTCTGAATCAATGGTTAAACTGAAATAGTAAATGATATGTTTGAAACAATACAACTTTACTTTGCATACTTTCATATCTATTGTTAGTCCATAATACCTCTCGGATCAATGTGCTCTTCTATTTCTTTTCTCCCCTCTTTGTTCTTTCTACTCGGTGAATGCTCTTTCTTTTCTATTGCTTAGTGTCTACAGAATTCTTGGCTCTGTTCCTTATCTTGTATGATCAGGTCTGCATGAAAACTTCTATCTTCACCATAATTACATTCAGTATTCCTCTCTTCATAATGAATTTCTTGTCTCTTTATATAGACACAATTTCACCATTTATTTTCCTTGTCTTTCTCATAGATTGCTTCTTGATCCGCAAATCTCACCATGCATTACTTTAATATTTAAAGCATTTCTTTAGTTTTATTCCATAGATTTCTCCTTGACAACTATGAATAAAACTATCTTTAAATATTTATTTCAAATGGTCGATAAAAAAAATCAATCAATCAGTTAACTCTATATATAGCCCCTGCCAACTAAGTATATGGTCGTTTGCTAACTCCAATTCTGATCGGTGAGAAAATCTTAGTTTTCTCAGTTGTTGACTCTAGTTTTCCTCAGGAATCACTTTAATTTATTCTCGGTGACCACTTTAGTTATGCTCAGTGTTGTGGTGCTCGGTATACACTATGACTACTCAAGGTTCTCTATCTATCAGTGTGCACTGTCACTCAGTGTACACTGGCTTTATATGTTTACTAATAACATAAACTTTATCTCTTTGGTTTCTTGAAGTCTATGACAATATCTATATTAAAAATTAGATTATATCAAGTTGACATCAATGAAAATACAATACATTAACCGATTTAATGTCTTGCATTTACTTTCTTCAGCTCGATGATCATCAACTTATCATGATCAAATATTCAATCAGTTATAGTTCATCAATCTCTCCCTTTGGCTTTGATGGAAACATACTTTCAACACAATATGAAATATGCAATGTAAAGCATGCCATATCATACCAAACTTATTATTCTATAACCAATTCAAATTTCTGACTCTCGGTAAGCTCTTCTAGCCTAGAATTTACTCTTATGCAGTGTCTTTCTTCATTTCTTCATTCTCTTCAATGGATAGGTGTAGCAATTCTGTCTTCAGATTCTGTCTCTCCCTCTCTTGTAGAATATCTTCTCCCTTTTCTGGATAGATATAGAGTGTTAACAAGTCTCCAATTATCTCCCTTAGATGGTTGTTTCTTTGAATCTTTCTTTTGGACCTTTCTCTCCCTTTGTAGAAACTTCTTTTTCTGGTCTTTTCTCTTCCTTTGACTAATGTTATTATCCTTGATAGATATTTCATTATTGGATATCTCTCTCCCTCAGGATGTACTTATCCTTGATGGATATTTCATATGTATATCTCTCTCCCTTTGACAACAATGCCAAACATAAATATATCATGAATATCTCTTTCCATCAGCAAAATAGATTTGTAGTAGCCAACAATATCTCTGGTGTTTAGTTCAGATAAGTACCTTCTTGTACTGATATATCATTGCAGTCCATCTATTTTCTTGCATCAACATGATTGATCTTTTGATAATGTGTAGGCTGATGCAGCCTTCTATTCGGCTTAGTTACTAGTAGATAAGGGTCAGACCCCTAGTCTCTTCCACAAATACTCAAATGTATCTTTTGGCAGTGGATTTGTGAATTTATGTCTGCTAATTTCTCTTTGGGTTGTACATATTCTAGTTGTTGAAGAATATTATTCAATTTTATATTGGCATTGATGTTACACAAATAGAGTGATATGTTGTACTAAGCGAGCTGTGTCGGTTAATGAAGGAAGTTTTGTATTAACCAAGTTCACTTAGGCAATAAAGTAAGTTTGATTTCAGCCGAGAATCATTCGGGCATCAAAGAATTGTAGTGTCAATCAAGTTATGCATTTAGTGTTAGCCAACTAACAACAGTTTATACTTTATGTTTAACTGGTTAAATGCAGCCGACAAACTTAAGTTTTATTGTTTATTTGGAAGGGTATTCAAGCCAACTTGACAAGGCCTATCATGTATATACAAGGTCAAGTTTGGATTGAGTGATGAGAAAAGAAGTGTTCTTTGATATGAAAAATAAAGGTAAAGTAAGAGGGAATTTTGATTAAGGATAGAATATCCAGACTGAGATGCAAAAGAATATTTGATTAGTAAGGATCCAGTTAAATCCAGAACAGAGATCTGAATCAACAAAGATAGTTTCTTCTTCAAACAGGTCAAACTCATTGTTACTCTCTAACAATTGTATCAGTGATCCAAATCTCTTTATAGAGTAGACTTAACAGTCTTTTCTTAAATCCTCTCACAAGGTGACATTTCTACATTGAAGTGTCTAAAGACCTCTAACAAGGCCACTCCTAACAGGGTGATTAAATCCTCTAACAGGGTCACACCTTACAGTGTGTTTTGTAACCTTTAACAGGGTTGGCTCCTAATAGGGCTCACTTCAGAAGAGTGAAAAATAGTAACTAGTTACAATTGGTGGTTTTCTCAAATTGGTTTTCCATGGTAAATATTGGTGTCATCTATGTACATGTTATTTTTTTTATGCTTTATTCTTTTGCACTTAATCACTAAAGTTTAATCACATTTAATATCTTAAGATTGCTTTGTTAGTCGAGTAAGAACAAAATATCTTTGTTAACCAAGTAACAGTGATAAGTTTGAGTAAGACATCTAAGGGACTTGGATTTGTTTTTATGGTAACTGATTGACC
Source organism: Thuja plicata (assembly GCA_018584345.1). NCBI lineage: Eukaryota > Viridiplantae > Streptophyta > Pinopsida > Cupressales > Cupressaceae > Thuja > Thuja plicata. The sequence goes on along the minus strand of MU223372.1, from coordinate 2,399,244 downwards.
CCTCCCCTCTTAGTTAGTCAACTCATTTCCAGCAATTGGAATTAGACCTTTTGGTTCTTTTAGGGAAGGTTTCAAGGCCTTAGCTAAAGATCAAAGATGTCTTACAGAACCTGGATATCCCCAAGCTTAACCAAGACAACTTTGCTACAAGACAAGAATTGATGAGGCTACATCTATCTACTATTGGAGATAGTGGTTTACAATTCTTGGACCACAAGTATGTGGAACCACGTAGACCTATGTCTGTGGATCAGATGGTGGATATGAAGAATCATAACATAATGATGATTGACATAGCTTCTTCACTAAGCTATTCAGAATTTAATGAAGTGAAGGACTTCCCTAATACCTATGACATGTGGATGAAATTGGATGATATCCATGGAGGAGATGACAATGCAAAGAGAGCCAAAGCAGATAATCTTAGAGGCTAGTTTGATCAAATGAAAATGAAAGAAGGAGAAGACATTACAAAATACAGTGAAAGGATAAAGAAAAGTGGTAGTGTCATTAGAGCTTCTGGTGGAATGATTGAAGACAAAATTGTGGTTAGTAAGATATTAAGAACTTTACTTCCTGTCAATGCAATTAGAGTTTCATCTATTCAAGAGATGAGGTGCAGTAATGATATAACTCTTTATGCATTGGTTTGAAGGCTAACAAATTTTGAGTTGGACAATTTTGATAATTATTCTCCTAATTGTAGAAATTTTGAGTCTGCATTCAAATCCAAATTAAGCCTTGGTAAGATGGATAGAAACCCAAGAGGAAAATAGATTGACAATGACAGTGATGATGAAGATCTTGAAATCATTGAAGCACTACTTGCAAAGATATCTGTCAAAGGAAAAGGAAAGTACAAAGGAAGAATATCATTGATTTTCTTTTCATGTGATGAGCTTGGTCACATAGTTGCTAAGTTTCCAAACAAAAAAGATAGAGAAGAGAGAAAGTTCAATAAGTAAAAAGGCAAGAAAGATTTCAAAAGTTACAAAAGCTACAATGACAAAGGTAATAATGTTAGGAATAGTCCCAAGAGATAACTGAGAGGGGGGGTGAATCAATTATCTACTAGTTTTAATTCTTTTCTCCTTTTAAGCACAGAATAAAATTAAGCATATATACAACAAGATAACATAGAATAGAAAACCACAATTTTGGTTATGGGGAAACCAAAATAGGTAAAAACCCTTTTTGGAATTCACACCCACAAAGAATTGTGCTAGAGTATAAAAATCCCTGTTAGAAGATCTTATAACCCTGTTAGGAGTTGATCTTTACAATGAAATAAGTAAAGTGACATGGTTAAGGGTCAGACCCTGTTAGGAGCCTTTTAAAAATATCCCTGTTAGGGGTGAGGACACACTATCCAAAAGCACACTAGTAAAATGAAGAAGGTTGCAACCTTTAGTAAAATAGATATACACTATATCTGATAGTGAACTGTTTGAGTAGACCTACTATCTTGATCTGTTCTAGTGAATTGTATGCACTCTCTTCTTCTTCACATATATCTTTAACTGATGAATGAAATAGCTTTATTGTCCCAAAACAACTAGCATTCTTCTTTGTTCTTTTTTTGTCTCTTTTCTTAGCATTCACACTAAGTGATCACAAATGAACTGCTATATGTATCTTCTTCAAACGATATGATCACATCGGTTGTAGGAATCCCTTCAATACTTTTTTTGTTGGCTAAACTAAGCACACAACATAATTAGAACCGCGTAACTCAAAATGAATAGACGCATCGCTTCACATAGTCGGCTCCACCAAAATTAGCCAAACATCACACTCTAGATGAAACATGTTTAGCGCCTTTGGTTAATCATCTTTGACTCATAACTAAACATGAATCTGAACATGCCTACCCCATATATAGACGCAACTGAAGAATCAATAAGATTACTGTCAGCTTTCAAAAAATAATCCTCTGAAATTGTGGTTGGTAAATAGATCAACATAACTCAACTATAACTAAACTTATGAATTTGCGTGTATGAACATGGTATAATAACTATGTCTGAAACCTAAAAATAATTGCGCAAGGATCCAGCATATCCATATGAAAAGTGAATATAGTACACTGTTGTATACTATATGTTGTCATCAATGACAAACATACAGTCAACTATTTGCACAAGGGAAAATCTCCATCAATCTTCCCCTTTGACATTGATGGCAACACATGATTAAAAACACCAAGAATCCAAAAGTGTCTTCTTTATTTTTACAATCTTATCAATATCCTCATCAAAGGTTCCTCGTAATTGATGCATCTCCTTTGACTGTGTTTTTATTTTCATGACTATATACTCCCCCAGAGTATATGCTCCCCTTACTATATACACCCCCTTTGACATCAATGACAAAGGATGCCATATACAAATAAGCACAGGTACTACTTTAGAAGTAGAGTAGTTAACCACTCATCAGTCATGAAGGACTGATGCATTTTCTGCAAGTTCTAATCAGACTCAGGAAAGGGAATTACTCCCAGCTTCTTCATGAGATACTTAAAAGTATCTTTTGATAAAGTTTTCATAAATATGTATGCCAACTGATCGTTGGTGCTGACGTAATCCAGCTTCACTTCTCTTTCTGCAACTTTTTCTCTTAGAAAATGATACTTTATTTGTATGTGTTTTGTCTTTGCATGCATCAAAAGGTTCTGTGACATATTAATAGTGCTAGTGTTGTCACAATGAGTGAAAATAGGATAATTAAGCTGAATTCCAAAGTCTTTAATCATTTGATTGATCCAAACCATTGTTGAACAATTCAATGCAGCTGCTACATACTCAGCTTTTAATGTTGACTGAGAAATGCAGTTCTGCTTCTTGCTTGTCCAAGTAACCAACCTGTCTTCAAGAAATACTTCTCCTCCTAAGGTACTCTTTCTATCATCAACACCACATGCCCAATCTGCATCTATGTACACGTAAAGTTCTACATTTTCTGAATTAGGATACCATAGACCATAGTCTATAGTTCCCTTTAAATATCTAAATATTCTTTTTATCACCATTAAGTGATTATGTTTTGGTTCAGCTGCAAATCTCCCAATAATGCCAACTACATTGGAAATATCTAGTCTAGATTGAGTGAGATATATGAGTTTTCCAATCATGGACTTGTAAAGTGTTTTGTCAACTACTGTGGAGTCATCATTTTTAGAAATCTTTCTTCATGTTATCATAGTAGTGCTTACTAGCTTTCAATCTTCCATCTTCAATGTCTTCAATATCTCTTTCACATATTTAGATTGATTTATGTATATACCTTTGTCTGTGTGCTTTATATTTAATCCCAAAAAGTATTTTATAGGTCCAATCATGCTCATTTCAAATTTTCTCTACATCTCTTTGGCAAATTCTACACTAAGCTTGTCATTACCTCCAAAAATAATGTCATCAACAAATATAGAAATAAGTAATAGTCCTTCAGGTGTCTCTCTTATTAATAACTTGCAATCTAATTCTCCCTTTTTGAATCCAATGTTTGTCAAGTAGCCATCAAGTCTCTCATACCATGCTCTTGGGGCCTGTTTAAGTCCGTAGAGGGCTTTCTTTAGTCTGCATACCATGTCTGGTTTGTCTGATAATTTAAATCCTTTAGGTTGCTCTATGTAGAATTTTTCCTTCAAATCACCGTTCAGAAATGCTGACTTAACATCCATCTGATATACTTTAAAGTTTTTGAATGTTGCATAAGCTAAAAAAAACTTAATAGCTTCCAGTCTACTCACATGGGAAAATGTATCAGAGTATTCAATTCCTTCTCTCTAATCATATCCTTTACATACCAATCTTGCTTTGTTTCTTATCACTATACCATCTTCATTCATTTTGTTTCTGAATATCCACTTAGTTCCAATCACATTTTTGTCACAAGGTCTAGGGACAAATTCCCATGTTTCATTCTTAATTATCTTATCTAATTCTTCTTGCATTTATTTTTTCCAATTTGAATCATTACATGTATATTCAACACTTAGGGTTTCAATCTATGGAAGTAAACATACCTCTTCATCAATGGTTGAACCTTTTTCTCTAGATGTTGTAAAAAAATTACTGCTCTGATCTCCAATGATATCTTCTTTTAAATGGTATCTATATGTGTATTTTGAAATTTTAGGTGTGGCACTCTCATCTATAATCTATGATTCTTCTTCACTTGGTTCAGGGTTATTGCATGATACATCAATACAATCAAACATTTCTTCAATAACTATATCTTTATTGATAGGTCTAGGTTCATCTTCAATCATAGGTGCATAATCATAATATCTCTCTTGAATCATGAACTTCTCATCAATTTTGACATGTGCACTTTCAATGATTTTATTCAACCTTAAATTAAAACATCTGTAAGCTTTTCTCTTAGTAGAGTAACCAATAAAAATACCTCCATCGCTTCTAGCATAAAACTTACCAACACCATCATCTCTCTTGATGTAGCACTTGCTTCCAAAGATTCTAAAGAATTTTACTGTAGGTACATTACCAAACCAAAGTTCATAAGGTGTTTTTTCTATGCCTAATCTTAGTTGAATTATGTTGATAGTATAGACTACTGTATTGAGTGCATCTCTCCAATAGGTGTGCGCAACTTTTCCTTCAATCATGATAGTACACGCTGTGTCAAGTATTATATTGTTTCTTCTTTCTGCAATTCCATTTTGTTGAGGGGTTCTAGGTGCACTTAGTTGTCTTTTGATCCCATGTTCTTCACAGTACTCAAGAAACTTGTTAGAGGTTAATTCTCCTCCTCTATCAGATCTCAGACATTTTATCTTTAATCCAGACTCATTTTCAACTTTAGCTTTGAATATTTTGAACTTCTCAAAAGCTTCATATTTATCTTTCAAGAACGCAACCCACATCACTCTGGAGAAATCATCAACAAACAAAATGAAATACCTTTCACCATAGTATGATCTTGTTTGAGTAGGTCCACATAAGTCTGTATGCACTAGATCTAATTTGTTCTCTGCAGAGTTCTGTTTACTTCTGAATGAGGTTCTCACATGCTTTCCCATCAAACACTCCCTGCACATTGTATCAACAGGTCTTGCAATACTAGGAAGGTCTCTTACTGCCTTTACATTTATTATCTTTACTATGTTGTCAGAATTGATATGACAAAGTCTTTTGTGCCATAACCAACTATCATCCACTTTTGCAAAAAACAACTTACTTCAGAGTTAAGCTGAAAAATACTACCCGTGGTCTTTGAACCTAATTCTATAATGTCTCCTTCTTTGTTGTTAATAATGCACCTTTTTTTTTGAATTCTAACTTATATCCTTTATCAAGAAACTATCCAAAACTTAGTAAGTTATGATGTAAACCATCAACATACAGAACATCATTTGTCTTGCTCTTTCTATCTAAGGTGATAGATCCTCTTCCTATGATAGGTTTGGGAGTGTTATCCCCAAATCTGACCATGCCACCTTTTTACTTATCTAGATGTACAAATCTATCTTTGTCTTCTATGATCCAGTCTATTCTGATGTCTTCTTGTGAAACTAAATCCAATTCGTGTGCTTTCTTTTCATCTTCAATTTCTATTTCATCAATATTTTTTCCATATCTTTAATTGCAATGAATCCAATTTCATCTTCTCCTAAATCATCATCAGTCACACCATCTTCAGCATGATAGCATTCCTTAGTATATTTGGGTTTGTAACCTGATCTGAACTTCTTGACTCTTGTAGGACACTTGGATGCAAAATGGTCAACTTTGTTGCATGAAAAACATTTGAATGGTAGTTGTCCTTCATATTTCCCTTTACCTTTCCTTTCTTTCTTAGCAATCATAGCAATGATTTCTTCTAGTTCTGTATCAACTTCTTCTTTCTCAATATTAGTAGAGATTCTCAAGGATTTCTTAGCATAGACTAAGGCTTTGAAAGTTGTTTCAGTTTTAGGTTTTGTCTTCAATCTTGATATCTCAAATGCTGATATTTTGCTAATCAAGGTTTCTCTTTTGAAGTCCTTTGAAAATTGCATGGTTTCATCCAAGATGTTTATCTTTCTTTCATAATCTATTGTCAATGTAGTCATCAGTTTGTCCATTATATCTTCCTCTGAAATTTCTCCACCATTGTTTCTGATTCCTGAGACTACTACATTAATCCTTTGATTGTAAGATCTAATGTTTTCTTCAGGTAGCAGCTTTAAATTGTTGTATCTTTTCTTTCATGTCTCTCTACGTGAATTCTTGGCTTGGATGTCTCCTTCAAACATGTCTTCTAGGTATTTCCATATTGAATACACTTTATTTTCCATCTTAATCTCAGAAAATTCACTGTCAGATAAGGCACTGATTAGCGCTTCTTTGGCAATTGCATTTTGGGTGAATACTTCCTTTTGTTTATTAGTAGAGTCCGCTTCTGCAAGATATTTCAAGGTAGGAACATCAATTGCATGAGTAGAAACCTCATAGATCTCAAAACCAATGCACTAAAGATGTGTTATCATTTTTTTCTTCCAGTCAAGATAATTTTCTCCATCAAACTTAGGAATCTCTTTTTTGAAGTAATCCATATGATCTACCTTAAGCTGTTAGGATTTCTCTCCAAGGCACTTGGCTCTGATACCAATTGTTAAGAATTTAGTCCCAAGAGATAACTGAGAGGGGGGGGGGGTGAATCAGTTATCTACTAGTTTTAATTATTTTCTCCTTTTAAGTACAAAATAACATTAAGCATATATACAACAAGATAACATAGAATAGAACACCACAATTTTGGTTATGGGGAAACAAAAATAGGTAAAAACCCCGATGGGAATTAGCACCCACAAAGAATTATACTAGAGTATAATAATCCCTGTTAGAACATATTACAACCCTATTAGGAGTTGATCTTTACAATGCAATAAGTATAGTGACCCAGTTAAGGGTTTGACCCTATTAAGAGTCTTTTACAAATAACCATGTTAGGGGTGAGGACACACTGTCCAAAAGCACACTGCTAAAATGAAGAAGGTTGCAACCTTTAGTAAAATAGATATACACTATATCTGATAATGAACTATTTGAGTAGACCTGCTATCTTGACCAGTTCTAGTGAATTGTATGCACTCTCTGCTTGTTCACATAGATCTTTAACTGATGAATGAAATAGCTTTATTGGCCCAAAATAACTAGCATTTTGCTTTGTTCTTTTTCTATCTCTTTTCTTATCATTCACACTAAGTGATCACAAATGAATTGCTATATGTATCTTCTTCAAAGGATATGATCACATCGGTTGTAGGAATCCCTTCAATACTTTTCTTGTCAGATAAACTAAGCACGCAACACAATTAGAACCACGCAGCTCAAAATGAATAGACCCATCTCTTCACATAGTCAGCTCTACAAAAGTTACCCAAATGTCACACTCCGGATGAAACACATTTAGTGCCTTTGGTTAATCATCTTTGACTCATAACTAAACATGAATCTAAACACAAATATCCCATAGATAGGCGCAACTGAAGAATCAATAAGATTATTGTCAGCTTTCAAAAAACAATCCTCTAAAACCATGGCAGGTAAACAGATCAACATAACTCAATTGTAACTGAACTTCTGAATCTCAGTGTATGAACATGGTATAATAACTATGTCTAAAACATGAAAACAACTGCATAAGGCTCCAACATATCCATACGAAAAGAGAATACATTACACTTTTGTATACTATATGTCATCATTAATGACAAACATACAGTCAACTATTTGCACAAGGGCAAATCTCCAACAAATAAATCTTGTTATATTGCAAAAGATTCTGACAGTCATGAAGATGAAGATGAAGTGGTTTACATTGCTATTAAGGATGAGTCAGATAATGAAGAAAATGAAAAGACTGCACTTTTCTCACATGTTAATGACACTTGGATAATTGATAGTGGTTGTTCTCACCACATGACTGGTGATAAAGCAAAATTTGAACATCTTGAGCACTATGATGGTGGGAGTGTCAGATTTGGAAATAATGAACCTTTCTATGTGAAAGGTAAAGGTTGTATTTCTCTAACTGAATGAATCAAATGTGATAATGCTTATTGGGTTAAAGAACTAAGGTGTAATCTACTAAGTGTGGCACAACTGAATAACATTAGTTTCAAGGTAGAATTCATGAATGGTAAGGCCAAGCTCTTGGATGGTAGAGGAAACCTAGTTGGAATTGGCAAGAAAACAAAAGGTAATCTTTTCTATCTTGATCTCAATGAAAGTTCATGTTTTATTGGGTAAAAGCACAATAATCTGTCACCCTTTTACAAAGGAAAAGGTCAACATCACCAAAATTGTAAAACTTCAAGGGCATAAAAGTCACATTTCTACTGAGAATTTGAAGATGATGTAAACTGATGAAATGTGTCAAATAGGATGAATTATATGCCTATATTTCTTTTTTTTAAAATTGAACCAAAATTAATATTTTTTTTGAATTTTTGAGGTCTATTTTTCATTTTCTGAAAAAACTGTAAATCAAGGAGTTTACTTCCCGGCAGATCATTATAAGTAAAATATTTTTTTTTCCTCCAATTTCACAATATGTTTTAGATGGCATGTATAGGTAGTGCAGAAAAAAAAGAAACAAGTGTTTTTGGTGTATACCGTTATAAGTATTCAAAGTAAAACTTACTTGAAATCAAGATTTTTTGTCTCCCACCATTTTTCCCCTATCAAAACTATACCAAAAACCAAATAAATTACATATTATTGAAGATGACTCTCTTCTCTAGTGTTATCTATGATTTTAAAAAATTTATAAATTGATTTAGAATTTTTTCATATTATCCGAAGCAACGACTTTTGAAAGCTTTAATAACCTACATGTAGTTTTTAATGAATTTGTTCAATATTTTGTAGTCGAAACAATATAAAATTTATATGTCAAGAATCATAGTTCCAAGATCTAGAAAAGGGTACTTTTCATTTTTTAACATTGTCTACTTTGAGCAGAGAAAAAAATAGCAGAAGTGCAAACTTCTAGATTCTTTATATTTTTGGAGGTTTGGCTGCCACATGGCATGCCACCTAGGTAGACTGGCCCGAGTTGGACTCAGCCAAGTCAGACTTGAATGAGTCCTACTGGCCCTCCCATTATCTTTCACATGGGCCGACCTGGCCACGTAGGCACCATTTTGTTCCACGTTGATGCCACATTGACTTGGCCGAGTTAGACTGGGCCAAGTTGGACTGGACCGAGTCTAACTCGGCCGAGTCAATCCAATTAGCTTAAGAGGTGATAGATTATTGTGCTTTTACCCTATTGCACAAGTGGAAGATGTTTATGGTATAAAATATTGTGAAATGTGAATTTTGATAACTTGGTCAACATAAGCAAGAATAAAAGAGTAAGAGGTATTCCTATTTTGAAGAAAACTGAATTGGCAATATGCAAACAATGCCAAATTGGGAAGATGGTAAAAACTAGTTTGAAAAGTAAGAATTATAGTACAGAGTAAGTCTTGGAGTTAGTGTATATTGATTTATGTGGACCAATTGGAGCAACAATTTACACTAGAGAGAAGTATTTAATTCTATTTATTGATGATCATTTCAGAATTATGATTGTTATGTTTCTCAAAGAAAAATCAGAAGTTTAAGTGGTACCTTTCCAGAGTTGAGAAGGAAACAGGAAAGAAACTAAAGTGCCTAAGATCTAATAGAGGAGGTGAATTCCTTTCTAATGAGGTCAATGAATTCTATAATGAAAGAGGAGTCAAGAGACAAGTATCTGCCCTTGGTACACCATAGAAAAATGGTATAGCAGAAAGAAGAAACAGATCTATTATGGATTGTGAAAGAACCTTGATGATTGAGAAGAATGTTGCAACCAAATACTGGAAGGAAGCTATCAGCACTACAGTTCACACTTTGAACAGAGATCAACTAAAGAAAGGTGTTGATCAGACACCCTTTGAATTATGGTATGGCTATAAACCCAATGGTTGGTAATTCAAAGTATTTGGAAGTAAATGTTACATCTTGAAGGAAGAAAGAAATGGAAAATTTGATGTAAAAGGTGATGAAGGTATATTCCTAGGCTACTCATGTAAAAGCAAAGCATATAAATGTTTGAATCTTCCTACTCATAAAGTCATAGAAAGTGTACAAGTAAAGATTGATGAGTTTGTAGAGAGAAGAGAAGAACATAGTAGTAAATATCCTGAGGACTACAAGAACTTTGTGTATTATGAACATGATACTATGCCTAAAACACAAGCAATGGTGATTGGATAGAAACCATGTCAACCACTGAATTCATTAGCACAAACTTTGTTACAACCTGTGCAGCCCAAGTTGCTAATAGAGATAACTGAGTCACAAACAGAGGAAACTGAGTCTCAGATAGAGGGAACTGAGTCTCAGATAGAATTAACTGAGTCTCGGACAGAGGAAACCGAGTCTCAGTCAGAAGAGCATAACAAAATGTTTGAGCATGGTGAACCAAGTAATGCAAGTCCAAAATCAAAAAGGAAGGAACCTATACTTGCCAAATATGTCAGAAGGCATCATGCACTTGAGAAAATAATTGGAGATTAGACAGAAGGAATAATGACAAGGAACAAACTTAAATGTACATGTTTTCTTAGTGAAATTGAACCTAGATCCATTAAAGATGATATGAATGATGAAAGTTGGATAGAATCCATGAATGAAGAGATTGAGAAGATAGAAAAGAACAAAACCTGGACTTTTGTGCCTAGACCAAAAGACAAAAATGTAATTGGTACTAAGTGGGTTTTTAGAAATAAGTTGAATGAAAAAGGTGATGTTTCTAGAAATAAGGCAAGATTAGTGTGTAGAGGATATGCTCAAGAAGAGGGTATTGATTGTGGATAAACTTTTTTTCCTGTTGCAAGACTTGAAGGAGTCATAACTCTTCTGGCATATGTGGCACATAAAGGATTAAAGGTATACTAAATGGATGTAAAATCTCCATTATTGAATGGAATTCTAGAAGAGGAAGTCTATATTGAGAAACCTAAAGGTTTTGTTGATCCTAACAAAAGGAATATGGTTTACAAGTTGCACAAAGCCTTATATGGACTAAGCAAGCTCCTAGAGATTGGTATGAAAGATTGCATGGCTACCTAATAAGTATTGGATTTTAGAGAACTAATGAAAATAGTAGCTTACACATCAAAGAAGGACCTCAAAACAAGATACTATTAGCAGAGAAATTTATTGATGATATACTATTCACTGGACATGAACTTTTATGCAAAGCATTCTCTGAAGATATGAGTAAGGAATTTGAGATGTCTATGTTTGGGGAAATCAAATTCTTTTTTGGTTTACAAGTTCATCAAATGAAGGATGGTATCTACATTACTCAGTCTAAATACATCAAAGAGATACTCAAGATATTTGGAATGGAAGATTCCAGACCAGTTGGGACACCTATGTCTACTGTACATAATAATTGTTGTCAGGTATGAAGGAAGAAATCAAAGAGCCGGTTATCATCTACTATGACAACACTTGTTCTATTAACATTTCAAAGAACCCTATGATTCATACTAAGACTAAGAATATTGCAATAAAGTATCATTTCTTGAGAAAATTGGTTCAGGACAAGGAAGTAAGGTTGGAATATGTGAATATTAAAGAAAAAATTACAGACATATTCACAAAACCTTTACCTAAGGAATTATTAATGTATCTTAGAGGAAATCTAGGGGTGATTCCCATAACTGAGGCTCACTAAAGTGCAGTTTAGTGATGCATCAACCAAGCTACAGTGAAGATCTAACAAGTTGATGCAGTTTGTCAGAGATTATTGTATATGAATCAGTACAACACGTACATTAAAACTTCATTGGATAGAGTCTTTGCCTTTGGTTGTCAAAGATGGAGAGATTATTGATTTCATGCCAAAGAAATTATCGAGGAAGAGATTATTGATGTCAAAGAGAAAATTTTTATCAGAAATAATGATTGTGAAGATAGAGGGAATTTTCTTGATGAGAATCAGAATGAAGCTAAGGACGTTATAAAATTTTTATCCTTATTTTTATTGCTCTAGAATTCTATGTATAATGACATGTTGTGTTACTATCAATGCCAAAGAGGGAGATTGTTGAAGACAATTATTTAATTGTATATTGTCACTGATGTTACACAAATAGAGTGATTTTTTGTATTAACCGAGCTCTATCAATTAATGAAGGAAGTTTTGTATTAACCAAGTTCACTTGGGAAATACAGTAAATTTGATTTTAGCCAAGTATCAATCAGGCATCAAAGGATTATAGTGTCAACCGAGTTATGCATTTAGTGTCAGTTGACTAACAGTATTTTACACTTTATGTTTAATTGGTTAATTATAGCCGACAATCTTAAGTTTTATTGTTTATTTGGAAGGGTATTCAATCTGACTTGACAAGGCCTATATACAAGGTCAAGTTTGGATTGAATGATGAGAAAAGAAGAGTTCTTTGATATGAAGAATGAAGTTGAAGTAAGAGGGAATTCTAATAAAGGACAATATATCTAGACTGAGCTGCAAAAGAATATTTGATCAATAAGGATCCAGTTAAAGCTGGAATAGAGATCTGAATCTAAAGAGATAGTTGCTTCTTTAAAGAGGTCAAACTCATTGTTACTCTCTAACAATTGTAGTAGTGATCCAAATCTCTTTACAGAGTAGACTTAACAGTCTTGTCATAAATCCTCTCACAATGTGGCATTTCTATATTTAAGTGTCTGAAGACCTCTAACAAGGCCACTCCTAATAGGGTGACTAAATCCTGTAACAGGGTCACACCTTATAGTGTATTTTGTAACCTTTAACAGGGTTGGCTCCTAACAGGGCTCACTTCAGAAGAGTGAAAATTAGTAACTAGTTGCAATTGGTGGTTTTCCCAAATTGGGTATCTATGAAAAATCTTGGTGTCATCTGTGTACATGTTATTTGTTTTATGCTTTATGCTTTTGCAATTAATCACTAAAGTTTAATCCCATTTAATATCTTAAGATTACTTTGTTAACCGAGTAACAGGAGAATATCTTTGTTAACCGAGTAACAATGATAAGTTTGATTAAGACATCTAAGGGACTTGGATTTGTTTTTGTGGTAACTAATTCACCCCTCCCCTCTTAGTTACTCAACTCATTTCAAACACCAGTATCACTTCTTTCTCTTGTACTTGTTCCCTTAAGTAATGATACTTGATAACAATGTGCTTTGTCTTTGCATGCATCACAGGGTTATTTGAAATATTGATAGCACTTGTATTATCACACTAGATAATTATTGGTTCAAGAATTTCCATAATCATAGCTTTCAGTAATTGGTTGATCCATGCAATGTTAGAGAAATTTGCAGCAGCAACCACATATTCTGCTTCTACAATGGATTGACAAATGCATCCTTCCTTTTACTTATCCATGTGACAAGTCTGTCACCCATAAAGAATGCTCCTCCTATTGTGCTCTTTCTATCATCTATGTTTCCATCCCAATAAACATCGGTATATACTTGATTCTCAAATTTTCCTTCTTTATTATACCAAAGACCATAGTCTTCAGTATTTTTTAGATATCTGATAATTCTCTTAACAATAGTCATGTGTGATTCTTTGGGATTAGCAGAGAATCTTGCAACTATATCAACTGAATGTTCTATATCTTGTCTTGTGTGTATAACATACATTAGTTTTCCAAATATAGATCTATATAAGGTCTGATTTACCTTAGTTGTCTTGTCTTCCTTTGTCAATTTGTATCTGGTTGCAATCGGTGTTCCAACTATCTTGGATTCCTCCATTTTGAATATTTTTAGAACTTCCTTGATGTATTTGGATTGTGTGATGTAGATGCCTTGATCCTATTGTAGAATCTGTAGACCAAGAAAAAATTTGATCTCCCCAAAAATTGACATCTAAAATTGTTTTCTCATTTCAATGGCAAATGATTTTCATAACATATCATTACCTCAAAATATGATATCATCAACAAATATCTCAGCAATAAGAATCTTTTCATTTGTATCTCTTTTCAAGTATAGATTATTGTTATCACTTGTTCTTACAAATCCAATACTTATGAGATGATAGTGAAGTCTTTCATACCATTCTTATGCTTGTTTGAATCCATATAAGGCTTTTTGTATTCTAAAAACCATGTTTCTCTTGTTAGGATCAGTAAAACCTTTAGGTTGTTCAATGTATACCTCCTCTTCAAGTATCACATTCAGAAATGAAGATTTTACATCCTTTTGATATATTTTGAATCCTTTGAAAGAAGCATAAGAAAGTAGAATTCCTACTCCTTCTAGTCTAGCAACTGGTGCAAAGGTTTCTCCATAGTCAATACCTTCTTCTTGTACATACTCTTTGCATACTAGTCTTTCTTTGTTTCTTGTGACTTCTCCATTCTCATTCAGTTTGTTTCTGAATATCCATTTGGTACCAATGACATTTTTGTCATTCGGTCTAGGTACTAATGTCCGTGTTCTTTTCTTTTCAATCTTCTCAATCTCTTTAGTCAGTGCATTGGCCCATTCTTGATTCTCAAGTGCAATATTAATAGATTTAGGCTCTAAATCACAAAGCAAACATCTAGTGTTCAGTGACTTACTTCTTGTTCTCATTCCAGCTCTTTTGTCTCCTATGATTTGGTCATGTGGTTGGTTTCTTCTGACATACTTGGAAAGTACCATTTTAGATCTTTTTTCATCATTCTCATCATCATCTTGACCTTCATTTTGATCTTCATCACTCGATTCATCATTGTGAGCAATTTCCCAATTTTTGGTGTGTGCAGCCTGTTGCTTGGTTGCATTGTTCTGTCGCTCAGTAGCGATACACTATTGCTCAGGAAGAGTGTCAGGTTATTCACTATAGACAAATCTTTTGTAATCTTCAGGTTCATTTATGCTTTTCTCATCATTTTTCTCAGCAAATTTATCCACTTTTACTTGCATTTTCAATGATTTTGTTAGAGGATTTGTTAAGACATTTATAAGCCTTGTTTTGGTAGAATATCCTAGAAATATTCCTTCATCACTTTTGGATTCAAGTTTCCCATTTCAAACATCTTTCAACATATAACATTGACTTCCAAAAATTCAAAAGTAACTTACATTAGGTGTGTATCCATACCATAGCTCATAAGGTGTCTTATTGGTGTCTTTCTTCAATTGAACTCAGTTTAATGTATAGACAGCATTACTTACATCTTCTATCTAGAATGTTTGTGTGATGCCTTTCTAAATCATCAGTGTTCTGGCACAATCAACAATTGATATATTTCTTCTTTCAACAATCCCATTTTGTTGTGGTGTTCTTGGTGCAGAAACTTGTCTTGTAATTTCATGCTCATTACAAAAGTTAGTGAATTCGTTAGAAATAAATTATCCTACTCTATCTGATCTTAGACATTTTACTTCCTTTCCACTTTGTTTTTTAGCTACAGCTTTATACCATTTGAACATCTTAAATGATTATGATTTCTCTTTTAAGAACATGACAATCATTATTCTAGAATAATCGTTAGCAAATAGAATGAAGTATCTATCACCATAATATCTCTTGTTCTCATTGGTCCACATAATTTAGTATGGACTAATTCTAGAATAGAATTAGATGTGTAGGTTTTTCTCTTGAAACTAGACTTCATCATTTTACATTTTTGACAATTCTTACACATGACATGGTTGGGCTTTGACATACTCGATAAGCCTCTTACTTTTATTTTCTTTCTTATCCTAACCATTTTGTCAAAATTCATATGACATAACCTTTTATGCCACAACCAAATGTCTTCATTTATAACCAATAAAAAAGTGTTCTTAATATCATCAAGATAGGATAGGTTACCTTTTGTTTATCCACTAGTACCGATCAACCTTCCTGTTTCATTGCAGATCTTTGCCTATTTGTTCTCAAATGCAACTCAGTGACCTGTGTTATTTAGTTGTAAGACTCTCAATAGATTATACTTAAGTCCTTTATCCCAATATGCATTTTCACATATGATCAAATTATACAACATGATGGTTCCTTTACCTTCAACTAGGCAAGGTCAGTCATTACCCATCCTAACTAATCCACCATTATAATATTCAAAAGTTTCAAAATTTTCCTTATCTCAAGTCAAGTGGTGAGTACAACCACTACCAATAATCTAGACATCATTTTGTCTAACCTTAGATATGAGTGCAGTTTCAACATACCTTTCTTCTTTGTCTGAATCATCCTTCATAGAAACAAATACCACCTCAATATCTTCATCAGATTCAGTGTCAGTATTTTCATCTTTTTTCTCAACCTGGTAACAAGACTTCTTTCCTTTTTCCTTGTAGTCTCAGTTATCTCTTCTATCAAAGTGTCAGTTGCTTTTGTAATCTTGGTCATCACTTTCGTCAAAATTCTTTTCATAAGATCTATCATTATTTCTTTCATCTTTTCTCTTGTTAGGGCATCTAGTAGCAAAGTGTCCAATTTATTTGTAATTAAAAAAAACCAATTGTAATTTACTTTTGTATCTACCTTTGCCTCTATGCAATCTTATAGCCATTAGTGCTTAAATTTCATCACTACCACTTTCACTATCATTTCTTATATTGTTTTTATGACTTGATTTAATTATTTTTAGAGAAGATTTGAATGCAGACTCAATAGTTGGTAAGACACTGTTGTGAAAGTTATTCATTTCAAATGAAATAATTCTACCAATCAAACTATCTAGACTAACATTTTATTTTTTACTACTCTCATTTCTTGAATTGCAGATTCTCTAATAGCATAAACAGACAGTAAGGTTCTCATAATTTTACTTACCACTATTTCTTCTTCAAGTACATCTCCTACTCCTCGGATAACATTAACAACCTCTTTGATTCTACTACTATACTGAGTGTTTTTTTCTCCTTATTTCATTCTTAGGTCATCAAACTTTCCTCTTAGGCTTTCAACTTTAGCCCTCAGCATATTTTTATCTCCTCCATGTACTAGCTTGATTTTGTCCCACATTTGCTTTGTAGTGGTGTATGATTTGACATCTTCAAATTCAACATTGAAGAGTGAGGAAGCAAGTTATATCATCATAGAATTGTGTTCATGTTTCTCTCTTGATTGATCAACTGTTAGAGGTCTAGTAGGTAAAAAAAATTCAGTATCGGCCAAGTATTGTGTGACATAATTTCCAATACCTGATAGGTGGAGTCTTATCCTACTTTTCCATGATGTAAAGTTGTCTATTTTCAGCTTAGGCACATCCCTTTTACTCATCTTGTGATCTTTAGCTTGAGTCTTTAAACTCTCTTCCAAGCACACTAGCTCTGATACCAATTGTTAGAATAACTGAGGGGGAGTGAATTAGTGGCCTCAAAAATTAATCCAATAATCCAACCAAAACTTATATCAAAAATATAATACCTCTAGTTATATTCATTCCTACAAGACGTATGCCTTTAAATAATATTATCAAATATATACTACTCGGTGAATGTTCTGATTATCTTTTTATAGCCTTTACCAAATAGTAGTAAATAAACTTAGTGTTTACCGATGAATCCTATTTTAGTAATGTGTAAAGCAAAACATCAAAGAAATGAGCCATATACACATTTGACACATGGATTTTTAATGTGAAAACCCTTTTCAGGGAAAACCCACTTGGGATCGGTAACCCAAAAATTTCACTCTTCTGAAGTGAGCTCGGTGAAGAGCCAACCCTATTAAAGGTTACAAACACACTATTAAGTGTGACCTTGTTAGAGGATTAAAAACCATTGGTTAGTATTTTGACCAAGTAGGCATTCACTATTCTTTCAACAAGAAAAACCTTTCGATACTCTTGAACATCTCAATACATTAAGGACTCTTAAATCCTAATTGGTTAAGAGATTTCTGAATCAATGGTTAAACTAAAATAGTAAATGATATGTTCAACAATACATCTTTACTTTGCATATTTTCAGATCTATTTTTAGTCCATTATACCTCTCTCATCAATGTGCTCTTCTATTCCTTTTCACCCCTCTTTTTTCTTTATGCTTGGTGAATGCTCTTGCTTCTCTGTTTCTCAATGTCTACAGAATTCTTGGCTCTAATCTTCATTTTGTATGATCAGATCTGCATGAAGACTTCTATCTTCACCATAATTATATTCAGCATTCCTCTCTTCATAATGAATTTCCAGTCTCTTTATATAGACATGATTTCACCGTTTACTGTCCTTCTCTTTCTCGTAGATTGCTTTTTTATTCACAAATCTCACCATGCATTGCTTTAATCTTTAAAGCTTTGCTTTAGTTTTAATCCATAGATTTATCCTTGAAAACTATGAATAAAACTATCTTTAAATCTTTAGTTCAACTGGTCGATAAAAAAATCAACCAATTAGTTAACTCTATATATAGTCCTTCCAGCTAAGTGCTTTGTCACTTCCTAACTCTAGTTCTGATCGGTGATCAACTCTTAGTTTTCTCTGTTATTGACTCCAGTTACCCTCGGGCATCACTTTGAGTTATGCTCAGTGACCAATTTAGTTATGCCTAGTGTTTTAGTGCTTGGTATACACTGTGATGGCTTGGGGTTCTCTTTTCGTCGGTGTTTACTATCACTCGGTGTACACTGGATTTATATGTTTACCGATAACATAAACTTTAAATCTCTTTGGTTTCTTGAAGTCTATGACAATATGTATATGAACAATCAGATTATATCAAGTTGACATTAATGACAATACAATTCATTAACTTATTTAATGTCTTGAATTTACTTTCTACAGCTCGGTGATCATCAACAAATCATCTTCAAACATTCAATTAGTTATAGTTCATCACTAGAGTCCTCTTCCCAACCAACTATGTGTGATCAGGTATGAATTGATCAGTCCTATGATACTAATCACGATCTGCAACTTTGCTACGCCCCTGACCAAAATATCCTATAAGATCTAAATAGTCTACATTGCGTCCCAAACAGAACTCAACATACAACTACTGGGAAAAATATAATGGAAGATGGTCATTATTAGGATAACGACCATGTATTGTGAGAAATTAAGGGTATATCATGCACGCTATTTAAGGAATCACACATCATGTAACCTGATAGGCCCTCACCTTTGCCTTCCCATCATAAAATAGGAAGACCTCTCATTTCATGATATCCTTAGAGACACGTCTTTGTAGCGTCTCTAAGAATACATCACCCAATACCTCATCTCTCAACTCGCAAAAAATTGTGTCAATAACTTGTGGTTTAAAAGAAGAATGAGATCTCAATCTTGCAATCAATTCCTCCAGTCTGCTCAATATAGTGTGATAAATATCTCTGTACAACCCATCCTCATATTTAGTGATGGAGTATCGAAGTCACTCCATCTCTGTCTGAGCAGTCTAAACAATCATCACAATATCTGGAGTACAAGGTGGAATAGGGTGTGCACCAATATTAGTTGCTTTACCCTCACCTGAATCCTAACCCCTTGGTTCATCCCTATCATTTGTGGTCATCTAGGGGTAACATGTGTTAAGTCTTCAAACAATTCAGTAAAATTACATTACAAGTCCATGTAAAATAGAAACTAATATCTGAATCTAAAATTATACTTATAGAATACTAAATGATGGATATGAGAGAGAGAGAGAGATGTGTAATAAAGTACAATTTTTAAAACAAGATATAACTTTACATAATTTGTCTAAACATATCATAAATAAATTTAAACATCAATAAAAAAGATGTAAACATCATAAAAGGTTTGACTAAGTAATCTTAAGGCATCATATGTCATAAAGGGTCATATGTCACAATATGACCTATTATGTCATTGTAGGTCCTACTATGTCATAATAAGACCTACTATGTCATAATAGGACTTACTATGTCAAAATAGGAACTACTATGTCATAATACATGTCCTATTATGTCATAATAGATCTTGTTATATCATAATAGGGTGTATTAAGGGCTCTTAACGAATCTTCCAGAACCTTAAGGAATATTATGTCACAATAAAGGTTGTTAAGGAATCTTCTATCACAAAAGGTCCTAATAAGAGGTCATGAGTGTCTCAAGGGGCCCTAGGTGTCTTTAGCGGTGGGGAGAGACAGTCTTAATTAAAGGGGAGGGAGTGAGAGAGTCTTAAGGGAGAGAGGGGTGAGAAAATCTTGAGGTATAGTGTGTGCGTGTGTGTGTGTGTCTAAAAGAGAAACAAGAAGGGAATTGCATTGGTGAGTAAATTTTTCTAACATTTTCCAATAATTTTCTAAATTTTGCTAAGGTTTTTCTATTTTTAATTTTAAACAACTATAAATTAGTGGGAATCAAAATTACTTATATAACTAACTAAAAATAATTTTTTTTTAAAAAGCAAATTTTTAACTTTTTTTCTATAGTTTTCTAACATTTTGTAACAATTTTCTAACATTTTCTATGGATTTCTAACATGATCTAATAAAAATCTATTTTTTGATTTAGAAAATACTGATAAGTAAAAACTAAGTAAAATAATTTTAAAACATATAATTTTAAAAAAATAAACAAAAAAAGGAAGAAATATGTGCACCTGATATCAATGACCATCAAAAGAGGTCGAAAGTGCTCATGAAAAGCTGATGACAGACTAAGGCATCACTAAGTTCGCTCCAACCGTCGGGTCCTCAAAATCTCTAAACACTAAAAAAGGAAAATAAAATCAACCGCCAGAAATTTATTGGGTATCCAGCCAAAGGGTACTTCATGTGAAGGGGTTGTTGGCACTCTCAAATTTTGGAGAAATTTGGAGTGACCAAGTTGAAAATTTCTCTAAGACACAAAGTTAGTGCCCCTGAAAACTTTTGAAATTTCCCACTTTGCGTCCAAGTAAAATGAGACCTAGAGATTTTCATGAAAAATCACTTGGAAAACACGTGCATCACCTATCATAGAGAAAGTGTATTGTTTTTCATCTTTCAGAAGTCAAATTGAATATGTTTTGGAGATAGCTATTTGGAGGTGTTAACCTCAATCTTCACTTTGCACATTTCCAGATTTTACTAAGTGACCCACTTTGGATGTTTACATATGGAATAAGGCATGTTCCAAGATATATAGGCATGAAACTGAGTCTACATATCTATTTCCAGATCCCTATGACCTCATATGATAAGTTTTCTAGTGTCATTTTTTTTGCAATTTATTCTGATTTTCTAGGTGTGAAGTGTAGAATTATAAAGTATCCTACTTTGGGATCCCATAGTTTGCACCTAGCTGAATGAAATGAGGAATTGAATGTTCCCCTATATTTTAATCATGGGAATGTTCCATCATGAATATTTTTAGACCATGGTCAATCCATCTGGTTAGTTTTATCAACCAATTCCAAATCAAGTTAATGCAGTGCTATTGAATTTGAATTCAGAAAGTTATTAAAGGGTTGAATTTGAGGGTTAATGTTGGTTTACCATTTTATTATCGGAGCTATCTAATTGAAGCCTCATTTTATTTTTGTGAAATTGAATATATGTCTAGTCTTTCATGATTTAGGGTGTTCATTCGACGGGTTTGTGAAGTCAGAACTAAAAGCAATTTGTTCAGTTGCCAGTGTTGACGGAGTTAAATTTGCAGAACAATCATTTTAAGAGTATTGTAACTTTGTATCAAATGGTTGTTTAGAGATTCCATTTCTCAAGTTGTACTCCTTGTATCTAAATGTACTACCAAGATCAAGGATGGAGACTCAGCAGATGGTTTGATATTTTTTCAAGGGCAGATCCAAGTGGAAATTTATGCAGTTTTTACATCTGCATTTGTACAATGTTTCACAATTACCAAGTTTGATTAGTTATATCTTACACATCAAGTTGAATCAGACAAAGTACTTGTGAGAAAATTCTCATTGTGCTTTAAGGAATAAGCGGGCCAAGCGACAAGCTCTCAAGCTTTGATTTAATATTTTTCTAAAGTTGCTTTTGGGCAGATTTTTAATGTGTTTTTTTTTATGAATAGAGGCCTTCACTATTAATAGAAATATTAAAGTACAAAATTCACAAAAAAAGGGTCGGGGGAAAAAAATTCACCCCACAAGTTCACACAACACCTAGGCCAGAAACAAACAGCTATTCATCAAAAAACATATAAAACCAGAGCCCCTCAGGCTGCGAGAGCAGTAGCAAAAGAAGGAGGAGGATCTTTGTCATCCGGTTTGCCCCAGACAGTGGGCACAGGAGCTTGATCAGTGATGGCCCAGCCATCTTTAGGATCTTCTTTTTCAACTTCTCCTTCCTCTCACCTGGGCGAGATAGCCAGCGCCAGGCGAGGGAATTTTTCCTGATTATCAGGAGCAGAGGCCGAAGGCTGAGCAACAGCAGTAGAAGCAAGCACAGGAGGCCACCCAGAACCCGCATCCCTCCAAGGAGGTGGGGAGGGGGAGTGGTGACGCCATTTCCATGGGAACCTGGAGTGTCTGGCAGAGGAGCTCTGGCTACGATGTCGCCCCCTAGGCAGTGTACGGTCAGCTGCGAGGGAATCTGGAGGCACTCGGGCAACAATGCAAGGGGCATTGCCCCAGTGCTAGAGAAACTCCTATAAGTGGGCAACTTCTAAGGCCACTTTGTCAGCTTGCACCTGAATCTACAT
The DNA here is from genome assembly GCA_018584345.1 of Thuja plicata. Lineage (NCBI taxonomy): Eukaryota > Viridiplantae > Streptophyta > Pinopsida > Cupressales > Cupressaceae > Thuja > Thuja plicata. Next base: position 2,376,653 of record MU223372.1, on the reverse strand, counting down.
CATTACATTATTACAAATACATGCTTTATCAAAAAGAAAAACATGAATATCCTGAGAACTGTGAGAAAAAAGCACAGCATTTCTATCTTTCCACAAAGTAAATAAAATTTCCAGCCGAAAGGAATGCCAAATCTGGGTGAGCTGGGAAGGCATTCTGGGAGAGTCACCAAGGAGAATCATGTGCCAGGAAAAGGGTCCTGGCCTGAAGGGAGCAAAAAAGTCATGAATCCAATTCTAGTAATTTTGAGCACGACGACAAAACCAAAAAATATGCATGAGAGTCTCCGAGTGACCACAAAAAGGGCTTTTGGGGTCAGGAACCCCCATATGTCTGAGTCGAGCTCCCAACGGTAAGCCCTAGTATAACAAACTCCAAGAAAAATGAGCAATTTTAGGCTCAGTAACAGCATCCCAAATGATGCAAAATCTCCACCCCTAGCTCTTCTGTGAAGAGGAAAGATGACAGCGGTGATTGAGTGAATCAATCATGGGTAAATGAGGCATAAGCCAAGAATACCCAAGTTTCGGCTTGTAATTGGTGAATGGAGTGGCAGGTTACCACTTCTAGTCTTTCCACCATGGTCTGATAGACTGAATTCCCAATTTGTACAAGAGGTGAGGCAGAATGGTAGAAACCAGCAAGTCAAAAGTCGGATGATCTAGGCGGATGAGTCGAAACTAAACTCGGAGATCATCCCAGGATCGAAGACTCATGGTGCTTCTAGAAAATACATCTTTAGGGGTTTGAATCCATGCTTGTGGAACCGAAGAGCACTAACTCCTTACATTCTGGCAAGAGGAATCCCTTGCTAGGCAAAAAGAGGAGACCACCAAATGTTCTGCTGGTTGAAAGAAAGACCATCACTAAATCCATTTCCAGCCCACCGAAGCCAAGGCTTGATAGACTCCCAGGCTCTCCAGATACTTTTGGCAAAAAAAGTACCCTGGATCTGAATAGGCTCCCTCATAACCAGAAGGGTTTGAAAGCCAATCCCCTTCCAGGCAGGCTTGTGGAGAGGAAATCCTGAGGAAATGCAGTGCCGAAGCAGAATTTTCCAGGATTCATCACCAGAGAGGCAACGCATAATCCACTTGGCACAAAGGGCATGTCCTTGCTTTTGGGTATCAATTAAACCAAGCCCGCCAGAGGACTTAGGAAGGCGACAAAAGTCCCAGGCGACTCTGTGAAAGCCCTGATGATCAATATTAGAGGCCCAAAGAAAATCTCGGAGAAGTTTCTCGAGCTGTTTGTAAGAGGCTTTGGAAGGGGCCCAACAAGAGGAGTAGTAAACATGCGTAGCAGCCAGAAATTTGGAGTAGATCTGGAATTTTCCTGTGAGGGAAAGAGGCTTCGTGATCCAGTAAGTAAGCTTTTTTTCAATCTTAGCAAGCACTGCATTCCATAGATCAGTAGGATTGCCTTGAAAAGCAAAGGGAATACCTACAAATCAGAATATCTCCCCATGCTGAATTTTTGTCCAACCAAACTGTGAAAGCCAGGAAGGCTCGGGAAGAGCCAACTGTCTGTAATAGAGGGTTTTGTGCCACTGAATGGCAGAGCCAGAGGCCAAGCAGAAAGTGTCTAAACACTGCAAGGCTGCCTTGATATTCTCTTCATCCTCCACCAGGGTGAGGAAAGAATCATCGGTGAAATGGCCATTGACTAGCTATTGAGAAGAATTCAGCAAGGAGATTCCCCTAACAGTTCCTATAGAAATGGAATGAGAAAGAAAATATCCAAACCCTTCGGCTGCTAACACATAAAGAGTAGGAGCCAGAGGGCAGCCCTGGTGAATGGAACGAAAAAGGCCAAAGTTGGAAGACTGATAGCCATTAATAGTAATGCAGGCGGAGGCATCATTAAAGAGCATCTGTACAGATTGAAGAAATCTTGGGCCGAAACCCCTAGCATGAAGCATTGCAAGGATAAAATTCCATTCAGTACGATCATAAGCTTTAGCAAAATTGATTTTGAGAAAAAGGGCTTTCTGATTAGACTTTCAAGCCCACTCCATACCTTCCCAAACAGCAATGATGTTGTCAAGAATAAATATTGATTTAATAAACCCTGTTTGTTTAGGCCAAACAATTTGCGAAAGCATGTGTAGGATCTTAAGAACCAGAGCTTTCACAATGATCTTATAAGAGACATTGAGCAAAGTGATGGCCCGCCAGTTGCAAATATCTTTAGGATCCCCAGACTTGGGAATGAACTTGATATTCCCCTGATTGATGATATCCCCAAGGGATTGGGTATGAAAGGCCTCAAGGTAAACTTGGTGAAGATCTGGGTCGATGGCATCCCATAGGGTTTTGTAAAACTCACAGGGAAAGAAATCACAACCAGGGGCTTTGTCATCAGCCATGGCAAACACAGCTTCTCAAAGATCCTGTAGGGAAAGTAGTTGGTCACAAAAGACCCGCTGAGTAGGGGAGAGACACTAAGGAACCACCGTGATACAATCCTTGAGAGCCTTCTCACTAGCAAGGGAGTGGCCCTGAGTAGCAAAGACTTGTTTATAATGGCAAACAAAGGCTTGCAAAACATCAGGAAGCTCCATGAAAAGGGAAGAACCTTCACAGATTCTGGCTATGCCCGTACTGGTATGCCAAGGATGGAGGGTAGTAAAAAACTCTTTAGAGACTTGATCTCCAACCTTTAACCAGTGCAGCCTAGCTTTGATCTGGGCTCCTCTGGCAACATGGTTATCAGCCACTTGCTTCTGATGATGTAACTTGGCAAGATTGAATTGAAACTCTTGATTGAAGGGGTCCTGAGCAAGGGCTTCGGTGGAAATACACAGGGCTTTGGTGTTGGTATCATAAGCTCTACAATGACAATTGGCCAATTGTTGGGCATAGATGTGTAAAAAGTGAGCTGTACGCCTTAGGGCATCATTCCACCATTGAATCCAACCTGTCAAGCAGGTGGGTCTAGGCTCCAGGTTCCAAACCCGGTGAATGTGGGCCATAGTGGAAAGATGCTGAAGGATAGAAGTATTAAAGTATAATTGCGTGGTGGGAGGCCTAGCCTTAGCTATCTACCAAACAATATTAAATTGGATGGGATAGTGGTCTGACAAGGTCACATCAACAAGAGGAAGGACAGGTAAGGCTTGCTTATCAGAGAAGGAAAGAAAAGATTGAGCCGAGATCATGGCATGGTCAAGCCTTTTATGAATTCTATTAGAAGAAGCCCCGTAATTAGACCAAGTGTGCCAGACCCCATCAGACTGGTGGTGGCCCACATTGAGATCAAAGAGCCCTAATTTATTGTGCATGTAATACCAGGCTTCTCTCTCACCAACTGTCCATCGAAATGGCAGAAAACCATCCTTGTCAGCCACCATTTCCACCATATTGAAGTCCCCACAAACAAGCCAAGTAGCAGGTGGCAGAGAATCCACAAGCCAATGCCAAAGGTGATATCTTTCAATAGCATCATTGGGGGCATAAACATTAACTATGCCGAAGGAATGATTCTCAATAATGAAAGTGGCCAAAACCACTCGTTGCATGGGATCTGAACCATGACTAACCAGCAGAGAATGCCAACAAGGTGAGAGGAGAGTAACAACTTAGCCTCGGCCAGCCTCGTGCTGAGAACAGAGAGCAAGGCTCTTAGGCCAAATAACTTTACAAGCAGCATCAAGCATGAAACCAAAAATCTTAACTTCCTGGAGGCATAAAACATCCAGGTGACAAAACCACTTACGGAAATCCCTGACAGAATATTTTCTATGAAGGTTTGTCAACCCACGAACATTCCAAGAGATGTACTTCATGGAATAATAGTGTCGTCCATTCCATCCTCATCCCCAAGGGAGGAAAAACTATTAGACAAATACCCTGGGATGAAACTAGACCCAGGAAAATCCAGAGTAATATTACGCCGCTTGTCTTGCATGCCAGTGTGCATTGCCTCAGCACGCCCAGAAGGGCTGCGAGAGTGGCAGAAGGAACTGGAGGGAATAATTTTGGGAGCCGTAGAAGGCAAGCTGGCTGCAGGAACAGAAACTTGGGCAATGGAAACATTTTTCCCCTGCTCAATAGGGTTTGAAGCTTCGTTAATAGGGGTTTCCAAAAAAACTGTGTTATCAACAGGTGGCGGATGGGAGGCGGGAGCCAAAGCAGGCTGCTTGGGGAGCTTGTTACGGTGACCGACAGTGACCCATTCATCTTTTTTGCCATCTTCTTTCTTTCCATCTTTTTTTCCAGCCTCAACCGGTTGTGTATTAGCATCCTTGGGAGTAGGCTTGGAGCGAGGCACTACCAGAGGGCAGTCCTTAATCTTATGCTCCACTGATTGACATCGGAAGCAAGTATTGGGAAGGTTAAGATAGAGCACCTTCTGGGTGAAGGTGGTATCACCAACCTGAATCTCTATGGACTCTTTAAGGTCCCTAGAAAGGTCAACCTCAACACAGAGCCTCTTGTGAGGGCACAAATTAAGAAAATGATCATGCTCGATACATATAACCCTACCAAGCTTTTGCGCTATGGATTGCATGAAAGGAAAACAAGGTAAGGGGAGACCAGGGAACTCGACCCACACTGGGACCTTGAACTTCTTGTCATCGAAGACAAAGAAGTCATGAGACCATCGTTGAAAAATTAACAGCGAGGTCCTGATATTCCAGGGACCTTTGGCAAAGATAGCCTCCACATGGGAGGGGTTAGAAAAGTGAAAAAAGGAAAAAGCCTTTAGTAAGGCTCTAAATGCCTTCCAGGCAGATTCCGTGAGGAGTCCAGTTCTTTGCAACCCAGTCCTTGAGAACATGTTCAAGTGGGTTGCGACCTAGAAAATAGCCAATCAGGGTGTGCGATTCAAGCCAAGTGCATGCATCATTGAATTCATTAATGGGTAAAACAATGTCAGGCTGAGCCATACCTCGTGGAATAATTTTGGTACAAACTTGCGGGGGCATTTTCTTGGCATCGCCATTGCTATCCGAAACCACACCAACACCAACATCAACTGCTTGGTGGGAAGTGGCCGGAGCCATAAATACTAAGCTATTTCCTTCAATAACTACGGTACGTGCGAAGGACGAAAATGCAGAGATGGACACAAGGTGAAAAAACCCTAGCAAAGCACAGACCGAGCATGACCTTTTTTTTCATTTTTAATGTGTTTTGACATATTTGGTTACAGAATAAATAAATTGGACCACTTTGACTGTGAATATCTTATGATTTGTATATCGTTATATTTTTCCACTTAGTGACCATACTCAGGTATCAAAAGTCTACAGTTCTGTGTCTTCCCATCGCCTCATGTGGTCATTTTGTCAGTTTTTTTTTAGAGCAGTTCTAGATACACACCCACCATGTTTTGGCAAAGTTACAAAGATAGTGAAAGTCATACTTTGAAAATAATTATAGCATGGTGTTTGTCCCAAATGCATTCAGTTTGGAAATCAAATTATCTTGGAATCAAATTTTTGTTGTAGAATGAGATTGGAATCTTGTGTGTTCTTGGTAAGTGTAAAGCGTAGTTTCTCAGAATTTTCCATTACTTATCCCTGCTAGCTCCAAAGTGGGAAGTTATATGACTGGTAGGGAATGCATTGATTTACGATGCACAAGTGGATTTGTGTTAGAATTTTTTTAAAAACTTTCAAGCATTCACAATTGGGAGATGTAACGAAAACTTCCACAATCCTTTTCCAAACATTGTTGTAGCCTGTGCAACGACCGTATGAGCCTTGGAACAAAGTGTGGAGCTAAGTCCTACAACCTCTAAAAACATTTCAAAGTGGACAATATTCAAACTAGGCTATAGATGTTCATAATTGCAAAATGTTAGAACATAGACAGGGCATATGAGTTGTTTAAACAGTCTTTTAAAAGAAACGTGGTCCCATGACTTGCCTCATTTGCAGTTTTTGTTTGCAGTGAATTTGATAAATCAGTTCTTTTTTGTAACTTGCAAGAAAATGCATTGGGCAGTTGAAAAGCCTGCCCCTTGGCTTATGTCATTTCTCTTCCTTGCTTGCACCAAAATGTAAGCCTTAGAATTTCAAAATGAGAGCTTTTTGATACAAAAGGATGGACATCTACAAGCTGCGCACCAATCGATTTCTTGGGTGAAAATGTTTTCTTTTACAAAGCACATTCTTCATGTCTGCACTCCAAGGTTGGTAAAGAGGCATTGGGAACTTCCAAGCAAATTCCATGACCATTTTAGAGCCAGTCTCTTCCCTGCCTGTGCTAATGTGGAGGCTTCCAAAATAGATTGTGAACATCTGTCAAAGACTGCGCAGTTTTCAATAATTGAATGAGGATTTTAGAAACTTTCAAAGCAAATGTGATTGGCTACTGTAAGGCCAATTTTTTACCTTCCTGTGCAAAATTTGTTCTAGACAATTCAAATTGGCAGGCATAATAACAACATTCCTCTTTCCGTGCGCTCCAAGTTGGGAATGAGGCAATGAAAACTTTCAAGAAAATCCAATTCGCTGGTTTAAAGCCATCCATTCTCCTCCCAGCTCACACCAATTTGAAATCCATTGAAAATAGATGCACGTCGAACTTCCAAAGAAAGTGTAATTGGATGGTGTAGGTCAGTCTCATGAACTGCAATCCTCTTTCCCTTCATCGGCCCATTGCATTTATCAAAGCATCAATGGGCATGGTAAAACAGAGACAGTGCATGGCAGTTCGCTTTCAAAGCTATAAACCATTAGTCCCACATGCGGAGGGACCGATACTTTTGAATGAGTATATACTAAAAGGCTCCAAATGGCATTAAATATAAAGAGTCAATAGCTCATGGACGAGCTCGTTGGTGATTGAGCTCAGTCGTGGCATGTCTGTCACTACACTAACCGCAAGTAGGGAGTAAGAATTTTGGTGCATTGGGAAATTTTTTGTAAGTAGAGATATTGTTTTTTTATCCGACATTCACTGGGATGTTGTTTTTTTATCCGACATTCCCTGGGATGTGGTATTTCTTGGTGTTTATATAAAAAGGCTCTTTCATACTAAAATGAAGGAAAGTAAGCTCTCTTGGCGTGTGCATTCAGTTGGAGCATTATCGGCCGGTTGGAAGGACTGATGATTTCGAAACTAAAATGATTTTGACCAGTCCACGCGTGAGGTTGATAAGCTGACAAGGTGTAACACGTGGCATTAGAGGATCTTACTGGTTCCACACGTGAGGTTGATAAGCCGACAAGGTGTAACATGTGGCATCAGAGGATCATTCTAAATGCACAAATCGTCTAGAAGTTGCGTGGAAGATACAATCAAGGATTATGTCTAGGGGAAAGGGACCAGTAGTGGCTATAGCTAACTTTGCGCACTCAATTGAGGTACCAAACGATGTCGATTTTGGTCGAAATTGTTTGGGTTGTTCTGTATGTGCCTTCTTAACTGTTTAAAGCTAAGGTTTGGGCTTCTCACCAATAACGGTCCACTCCACTGAAGCTGTTATGTGCACATATGTCTAAAATTAGTCAAAAAAAGGTGTCGACCAATAGTAGACACATTCATCCCCAATAGTAGTTCATCAAATGACTGATAAAAATTAAATTGACCCCCAATAAGAAATATAAAAAATGCCTAATTTGAAGTGTTTAAGTTGTTTAGTCGGTTCACACATTCTTTTTTGACATTAGGAACGTGGGGGCATAAACATCCCATTTCACCACATGTGGTTCATTATGGGCCACATAGTTGTTAACGCCGATGCCCTAAAAAACTAGTTTTTTGCCCAAACTTCATTATTTTTCATTCCTCCCGCCACCATTTTTGGTTTGTACTACTATGCAACCACCACCGTCGGTTGCGCAGGTAATGTCTTCGGCTTCAATCATGCTTCATTTCTTGTATGCACAACTACTATTGTCTCGCTGCCTTGTGTTTCATTAAAATGTTAATATCCCGACGAGGGTCTCTGTGTTTTCTATTGATTGATTATCTGTGTGAATAAAGGGTTGCATTACAATGATTAAATCTACTTCTTTGTTAGATTATCATGCTTAATGTGGTGAATTATTATCCATATCCACATTTGGTTTCATTATAATGATGAACTCTTCTTCTGCATTCATGCATTTTGCATAGGGTTACATTAAAATGATGAAATTTGTGTCTATGTTAGTCCATCATGCTTTATGTGGTTTTTTTTTTCATCATTGCTTCAAATGTCGACCTTTCTATTAAAATGTTTTACTATTTCATATATGTCGTACAGGGTTTCATTTTTCTTGTGAATGATTATCCGTATCCATGTAGTCTTCCATTAAAATGATGAACTCTGCTTCTGCATTCCTCCAATTTGCATAGGGTTACATTAAAATGATGATATTTGCTTCTTCGTTAGTCCATCATTCTTTATGTGGTTTGTTTTGTCATCATTATTTCAAATGCTGACCATTCTATTAAAATATTTTACTATTTCATATATATGTCGTAGAGGGTTTCATTTTTATTGTGAATGATTATTTGTATCCATATAGTGTTCCATTAAAATGATGAACTTTATTTCTGCATTCCTCCATTTTGCATAGGGTTACATTAAAATAATGAAATATGCTTCTGTGTTAGTCCATCGTGATTTATTTGGTTTATTTTGTCTGGACAATTGCCATTCTTTTAAATTGTTTACTATTTCATATATGTCGTAGAGGATTTCTTTTTTATTGTGAATGATTATCCATATCCATATAGCATTCTATTAAAATGATGAACTCTACTTCTGCATTCCTCCATTTTGCATAGGGTTACATTAAAATGATGAAATCTGCTTCTGCGTTAGTCCATCATGCTTTATGTGGTTTGTTCTGTCATCATTGTTTCAAATGCCGACCATTCTATTAAATGTTTACTATTTCATTCATGTGGTAGAGGGTTTCATTTTTTGTTGTGAATGATTATCCGTATCCATATAGTGTTCCATTAAAATGATGGACTATGCTTTTGCATTCCTGCAATTTGCATAAGGTTACATTGAAATGATGAAATCTACTTCTGTGTTAGTCCATCATGGTTTATGTGGTTTTTTTTTGTTTTGATTGCTTCAAATGTTGACCATTCTATTAAAATGTTTACTATTTCATATATGTGGTAGACAATTTGCATTTTTGTTGTGAATGATTATCTGTATTCATATAGTGTTCCATTAAAATGATGAACTATGCTTCTGCATTCCTGCTATTTGCATAGGGTTACATTAAAATGATGAAATCTGCTTATGTGTTAATCCATCATGCTTTATGTGGTTTGTTTTTTCATCATTGCTTCAAATGCAAACCATTCTATTAAAATGTTTACTATTTCATATATGTGGTAGACAGTTTCATTTTTTGTTGTGAATGATTATTCATATCCATATAGTGTTCTATTAAAATGATGAACTTTGCTTCTGCATTCTTGCATTTTGCATATTGTGTAGACAACTAATTTAACAGACCCCCAATATGAAATATAAAAATGAGATATTCATTTTGCATTGGGTTACATTAAAATGATGAAATTTGCTTCTGTGTTACTCCGTCATGCTTTATGTGGTTTGTTTTGTCTAGACAATTATATATATATTGTAACCACCCTAATTTGGTCTGCTCTGACTATAGACCCTATTTTCTCTAAGTGTGATCATACCCCCAATTATGTCTAGACAACTCTTCAATCGGCTGACGTAATTCATTCAAATCAAATTTAATATCCTAAATAGTCTAATCACTAAATTTTATTAATCACCTAATCCAATCAAATCAAATCAATTTTAATTGAAATCATTTCAAATCATATAGGGCTACGGTAATTAATTTAAAAGGAATTGAATAAATCCCTATTATATCTAATCACTTGCAAAAACCTTATCTTCTAGCTTAAATTAATCTAATTAATTGGCGATAGTCTGAATTAATTATCTAAAGCAATCAAAGGCTTAAATAATTAATTTTCCTCTTTTTGAATGAATATATTAATTATAATTTATTTTATTAATATTCCCCTTAACCCTAGCCTAACCTATCTCAACCACCTTAACCCTAGGTTCAAACCCATCCCAACCGATTCCCCCCATGCTAAGCCTAATCCTAATCTTAATCATATCCTAACCCACTTCTAATGTTGTCACATTCCTAATCATGTGATTAGGAATCCAACCCACTTGAGAAAGTCAACTGTCTCAAGCTTGACTCTAAACCCTCACCCATGCTTCTTAAACCCTCATCATGCCTCTTAAATGCTTGCATTTAATGCATATGCCCTCCACCATGCCTCATTAATGTCTTTGACATTAATGCCTCTTACACCTCATTAATGGTTTTTACACCTCCATTAATGAACCTTGTCCCCCTCTCTCTCCTCATTTCTTCTATAAATAGAATGAGTTTTTAAACTCAAATGGCTCTTAATTTTAGAGTTGAAAAAGGATTGCTATGTTTTTTAGATTATTTGTGAATTCATATTGTATAGTAGTTTTGATATTATGCATTGTTATTATCATACTTTTTAGAGCTAATATGCATGTTTAGTTTTCATTTAGATTAGTTTTGATTCAAATCTTCCATTCTTAGGTTGTATATGTCACTGATTTATGCATAAGCTGAGGTCATGATTATGGCATTCTTCAAACTCCTCTTAGATAGGAAGCAATAGATTGGTTTAAGTATTTAGTTTCAAACCCTTTCTTTTTATTTTTTTCTACTAATATAATGATCTATTCAAGTGTCGTGTTGCAGATAAAAGGTACACTAATTAACACACACATTTCTGGCACTGAGATGTGATTAACCATCGCTTGGATGTGGGGCACAATTTTAGATTTTGCATCATTTCAAGTTTGTTTTTTACTAATTTGTCTTCCCAGATTTTAGGTACAGGCTTGTTTCTTGTCCTAAAGGCTCACATCCAAGATACACCCCCGCATCATAGAAATCTAGGATCGCATCCTGGATTTCCTGAGTTATTTCTAGTACAGGCTCGCATATGGTCAGTAGTCTATCATATCTACTAGCAGAGGCTCACATCTGGTATATTGCATCACATCCTGGATTTCTAGGATTGTATTTGGTTAAAAACTTTGCATAATTCATTTCCTAACCTCTAACATTTTGATTAGTTGTGGTTTTGATATTTTGAATAGCCTAACTTGTGTTTGGAGATTGCTATCAAAGCTGAAAGAGCAAGAAAAAAAGAATACTAACTTGTGGTTTTTCAAGATGTCATCCCCTTATCTTGACCTCCATTTCATTTTTGTCTTTCAAACTAAGAACACATTTTCTTCTCATTTGGTAAATCAATTAGATAAGTATGCTATTTTCCTTTAAAGGAAAATCAGAAAATCAAACATTGACTTAAAACTTGAAAAGAAAATGGAGTAACTGAACAAGATAAGCAACTCAATGTTTAAATTCATTTTGGGAAAGTAATTGAACAACACAAAGCATTAAATTTTTTGGGATAACTGAACAAATTCATTATCTAAATTTTGGAAAATAGTAATTAAACAAGCAAATCACCTAATTTTGGGGAAACTAAACAATCAAACTTTTCTTTCACGTATTATGTTTTTATAAAATTAGGAATATCTAAATCGATCTCAAATAGCTTGAGGGAATGAACATTTGATTAGAGTGTTTTTGGAGAAAATGGCATGGACTAGGAGAGTATGCTCTTCTTATTTCAAAGAATCAGAAATCTAGAAATCCTACGCTCGCCAATCCTTTGTATGTTTATTTAAACAGTAGAGGACCTCCCGGTTGAGGAAAAAATCTCCCGGGATCGACCCAACTGAGGATAGGTTTTACGCCAACCCTCGCAACTCACTATAAATAATTTCTTCCTCGTAAGCCAAAGCCTCAGAAGATGGAGTCAGTTTTGTTCTCAGAATTTCAACATCATTCCTTGAACATGCTTGGGTATGTGTAGAGCAGAGCCGCTTGAATCTTACTTGTGAGACTAGACATATTTGAGTACTCATAGGGCTATACGCCTCAATTTTTCCTTGTGAAATTCTATGGGAGACAGTTTTGAATGGATTACCCCATCATAAACAATGAAATTTGTAGTCTAACTACTTGATTCATCTTTGAAAGGGTGATAATCCTTGTGCAAGGAAAAAAGTAATTTCCCCAAGACACTTGTCATATCGTTCCCTCACTTGCATTTGGAGTCAGCTAATATGGCATTATGACTGGAGCCATTACGTACTTGGTGATGACCATATTTTGATTAGCATTTGAGTGTGTACCTAAGTCAACGAGTAAGGATTTTTATCCTCTACCTAGAAAATAGGGCGTAAGCATGTGTCTGTTCACCCCTAGCAATACAAATCTACTTGGTATGTCTGAAAATCATTAACAAGATAACACCTTCAAAAAAAGTAACAAAATTCAACCCTTGATTTACATGTGTTTTTCATGCACTGACAAGTCCTAGAACATGATCCCAGATAAAACAAACTTCACACACTTCCAAGATGAAATTGATAGAATTAACAGAAATTGACAGAACCTCAGAAACTCGCATCCTGCATTTTCTAGCTCGTATTTGGTTGTGCAAGATCATATCTGGTATCCTGCATCGCATCTGGTTAGCACTTCATTATATCTAGGGTGAAAGGTTGCATTTAGTTCATCAGAAGCTCGCATACTGTATTTCATAGCTCGCATCTAGGGGCTTGCATCTAGGATAGTGGGCACTTGAAGATTAGCTTCTTAGAAAACATTAGTAGATTTGGATACCCTTTTGGATAATTAGTCTATCCCTATTGTCTTTTCTGGTTTCCTTTTTGCTGTGTCAAAATACTTTTCAAACATCTACCTTGCATGTCTTGTTGGTTTCTCCCAATCTGTCTTAATACATGTGATCTATCTGCTTTTTACAACAACTTGATTCCCAACTCACTATCAGGGCATTCTAACCCTTTGATGCTGGAATCATTTACTTCCACCAAAACACAAACGATACTTCTACCTAGACACACTCACTTGAATGATTAAGACTCTACTTCACACTATCAGGAAACTTTGATGAAGTTGAGATACAAATACATAGTTAACAAAAGATGCAACAAGTACACTTTTAACGAATCAAAAGTACCTCCGAGATCACTATAGTTTTAGCGATGAGAAACATCCCATGGTTCCCTATTCGATTTAGACTCTCCAAAAATGGAAAGACCCACTCATGAATGAAGGCTTTTGAGTTATACGACAATGATAAAAACCAAAAGCATGAAGATAACGATGAGGAAGAAGAACCACACTTTGACCATCCTTTGTTTGATTCAGGCAGTGAGGAAGATATCACTGAAGAAGAATACAATAAACTTAAAAAGAGCAAGAAATTCCAAAAGACATTGGAAAATATGATTAAGGTGTGTGCACCAAGTTGTGGACCAAAAAAGTGGACACACCTTTAAAAAAATTTCAAATTTTCAATAACCCAATCGGGTTATTAAAATTTTGAAATCGTTCTAGGCTTGGTAAACCAAACCTAGAATATATTATAAAAAAATGTGTGTGCCTCAAAACCCAATCGGGTTATGAGGAATTTCTCATAACCCGATCGGGTTATGAGACTCATTGAGTTTCTAATAACCCGATCGGGTTATGAGATATTTCTCATAAACCAATCGGGTTATGAGAAACATAACAAAAACAAAATAGCCCTCAGCTTAGGCCATTTTTTAACACCTAAACCGCGGAGAAGAAGTGTGGAGGAGGTTAAATGGTAGCATAACCCGATCATGTTTTGCACAAAACACCATTTAATCAAGATTTTCAACCAATGGCACCTTGTAACAAAGGTAAGTTTGTTTGTTTTTGTTGTTTTTTTTTTTTTTTGCAATTGTAATCAAATTAGGTTATTTTATTGATTTTTTGTTTTTTTTTATTAATTTCATTCCAGATTCATCAAACAACCCAAAAAGATGAAAACAAAATGAAAGACCACCCCCTGTAGAAGCACCATCATCACCACCTGTAAACCCTCAACAACCCTCACCACCCATAAACCCTCAATCACAATCTCCACCCGTAAACCCTCTGCAAAATTCTCCTCCTCCACAACCATCGCCACCTGTACACCCTCCACATGTGTCGTTAGGTCATGTAGATGCGTCACAAGAAGACCTTGTGCAACGCCTTAACCAAAATAGTGCACAAATTAAAATATTGGTCAATAGGTTGAAGGCTTCTAGTCTTCAGCATCAGTCTACCCTCGCCACTACATTAGAAAAAATGTCCAATAGTGCAAATGAGGTGTCCCAAGAGGTGACAAAATGTGGTTCATGGAGGGATAGGTGTTGTACATTTTATGCTAATGGTTTATCCTATGAGGATGTGAAAAGAAAAGGCATATAAAAATGTGACATATGTGCCCTTTTCACCGATCCTAATACTAGCAATTCCCTAGAAGTTAATGTTGGTTGTATTCCTGGTCTTGTTGGTTTTCCTTAAATTTTGTTGTCTTCATGCCAAGTTCTATCCCAAATCAGAAAGATCTATCTCATTTTTGAAGTATCCCTATGAAAATTTTGTGTTGTTAGGTCAAAATCCACATGAATAGTGCAAAAACCCAAAACCCTAAGCTATTTTCTAAGTCAAAATGCAAAAAATCCCTAAAATGATGATCGAGTTTCTAATTTTGCATTACCTTTTTCAAAAACTTAAGTTATAAAAGTCATGTGCTTTTTAATAGTCGTCGAGTCGCTTAATCCTAAAAGCATATTCCAATTTTTCATGAGACTTGGTGATTAGCTATTGTTGGGATGTCTCAGAAAGAAAGAGAATATTCCTTATAAGCTATGAGACTTAGTGAAACCCTTCAATCGCAAAGTCTCCCAATGCAGAAACACGTCATCAGGCAACATGGAAATAGGTAGTTAAGTCACGGTGTTGCGCAAAGTATCATGTAGTTAGTGAATTTTAATGAGACTTAGTGATTACTTCAGTCATGGGGTCTCCAGATCTGAACATAGTTAAGTGAAAAGTTAAATGCTTATGTCATGTAGTCTCCAATTAAAAAGTCAGTTAAGTAAAAGATAATGAGACTTCACGACGAACCGCAAGGTGATTGAAGTATATGGTAGTCAGGTAGTTGCTGGTTAAAAATGCTAAGTTAGCGTTTCTTCGATGATTTAGAGACAAATAGTTAAGATGAGACACATGTCCATAGCAAAGAGACAAGGTTAGTTGCGTATTCTCCAAATGATTTAAGGTTTTTAAAATATACTCAGCGACTTAGCGGAGCCGTCAGATGCTAAGTGTAATAAGATCAATGGTAGTCGCTAAGTCTCTATCAAATTTGCATAAAAGTAAAAAGTGCTCACAATAATGAGATTAGATGTAGTCACATAGTCTCTAAATTAAAATTAAAAGATAAAGCTATGTCACGTAGTCTCTGAAAGAAATATCAAGTAGCAGTTTTAATCGGCGATTGGGTGACTAAGGTTCGTCGCGGGGTCTCGTAAAGAGAAATAAGCATTTAGAGACTTAGCGATAATAGTTAAAGGATAAAAGGTAACCTTCAGTCATGGGGTCTCTGAATAAACTTTGGGTTAAGCATTTGATCTAGTGACTTGGATTCATTCAGTCACGTGACTGCCAGAAGTTAACCATGGTTAAGCCAAGTAAAGGAAATCATACAGTTTCTAGATCTCCAGAAGAATTGAGGGTTAAGAAATTTGATCAGTGACAAAGAGATACTGCACAGTCACGTAGTTGCTAAATATGAAAAATGATAAAGGGCGGTAGTTGTTGACATGACAACATAGATATTCAGCGTCCAATGAGAATCCAGAAGATTAATTACTGTATGAAAAAGGTAGCTGAAATGTCTGACAAAGAACCAATCATATGAAGACATGTCATTCTGTTCAAATTTTATAAGGGTTTTCCTAAAAATGCACTCATATGATTTTGATTTCCTATCACATTCATGAGCTACGGCTAGGATTTCAATTAATTCCACACCATGTTAACTTGAAAGCAAAATTGATTGTCTCTTCAATGATGAGCTATGTACTTGGAAGAGTTACCATAAAGAGTTGATTGCAGGTTCATTTTCATTTATCATACATCCAGAATTGTAGAGCGAAGAATTGCTAGGTCTTCTGTGTTCAAAAGGCAGAAATTGATTAATTTCAAGGTAATTCTCCAGTTTTCAGGGTTCTTGAATTGCTAGCAGTGCATAGAGAAGAGTAGTGAGTCCTGAAAGGAGATTTGTCTCAATATCGGTAAAAGAGAAAGAGAAAATAGAGCAAGATGAGTAAAGCAGTCAGTGTGGCTTCTACTAGCAAAAAGAGTGATGAAGTCGATGATGATGCTAAGGGAAAGAGGAATTTATCTGATGAATTCTTAAAGTTGTTGCCAGGGTCTACATAGAACAAGAGAGAAAATGCAAACTTACTGGTAGATGACTACTATGAAATCAGAGATGTTCGCACTCCGGGTTCCACAGGTTTTTCTCTGTACACTTATTTTTATAATAATTCTGATAAAGCCATTCCCATATCAAACCCTTGGACTAGTGGTATGGCTAGGTTAATTGTCCCTAATGTTTATGTAGATGTAGACTTGTTTCTAGGTCTTGGCAGCCATTATGATGCTCTGTCTAGGACAATTAAAAAAAAATGATGGTACTGCCCTATTGATTTTCAATAGGAATTCATTCATGCAATCCTTTGGCTTATACAGTACCATGTCCACCAAGATAATTATTACTAAGCAAGAGGAGAGGTATAGGTTACAACCTGGTACTGCTAGGAACCAATTGCAGAAGCATATTCTTAAGGAGGTTAGGAATCATATTACCCCAATACCTAGAATTGCACCCTACTGTTTTAAAGATTTACATTTCTATATTAAGTACATTGCTTATGCTTTGTGTAGAGTGTTGTTATAGATGGAGGAGTAGAGAAAATAAACTCTGGAATTTTAATGATGGTACTAGATTTGCAAGATGTGCATTCTAGCACCAGTTATGATTATATACAGTACATTATTGATAAAATGCATGAGGGATTTGTAGCTGTGCAGAAGAAGATGAAGGATCCCAAGGAAAAGGAACCTAGGTTTTTTCATTATTCTATCTTGATGCATTTGTTATTACATTTCAACTATGGAATCATGAATGTGAATAACTTGAATCCTCAGAGAATTTTCCAGGACCGGCCTAATCCTCTTTAGTTTTGGATTAGGATATGGAATTGTACATCCAAGGACTGTGATTTTTGTGGATTCAAGAATTGGATTGTATATCCATTAATGCAGAGCATGGGTATTAGAAAAACCAGATTCCCAGTAAAGGTGATGCAATTGTTGAGAACATGAGTATGTGGACAAATGGGAGGGTTATCACAACTAGGGAGACTTCTTTTTAGAAGAAAATTTTACCATGATTAGGGTATATGGATGCACACATCCACCTCATGTCCTACCCTATCATGTGCCATCCAGAGTTGCAGCTATGGAGTTTATCTAGCAGTTGTTGTTAATAGATAATGAACATTTTGCACCACATAGGAAGGGGACATTAACCCCTAGGCAATTTAAAATCTTTCAATTTACTATTGGTAAGGGTTTCATTTATTTAGTGAGCACTTGGTAAGAAAGCTGCAAGATGGGAGCAACATTATACAGATATATTGACCTGGAAGGATTCATTGCAGGAGCTAGGAAGCTCCTAACTCCTAACATGCCAAATACAAATGTTCATGGTTTTTGTGTGGAGGAGGATGCCACAAGGAATATCCTTGATGAGGAGGAGATAAGGACAAGAAGGGAGAGAATTCAAGAGCTACTGAATCTAGAAAAGCAGATAAGGAGAAATGGATTGTCATTTGGAGGTTTTTACCCTGACCTACCATATTGTGATAAGATTAAAGCTATGATTGATAATTTTTATATACTCTATGAGCAGTTAGACAATGTTTTAGATACAAAGAAAGGAGGAAAAGAGCCTGAGTATTTAGAGTCTGAATATCAAAGTGATAGTGATGGATAATATGCCCATCCACCTTAATTTGACCAACCTCAACAGAATGTTGCAGAGGCAGCATAGGTACAAGAAGAACAAGGGCATATCATTGACCTAACTAAGGTTTCCCAGGCAGATGATGTAGAGGAGCCTACTACAAAAAGGTAAAAGGTTGACCCTGGTCAGACCTCCTCTGTTAGAAAAGAGAAGAAAGGAGATAGAACAAGTGCTCTCATTCCTAGAAATAGATTGTATGACCATAATTTGAGGAAAGTCATCAGAAAAGGAAAGAGGCAACAACATGATGAAGAAGAAAACATAGAATTGCCTCTTAATGTGTGCATTGATGAAAGGTTACTGCATCAGCAGCAGTTTCTAAGTGATGACAATTTTGTCAAAACTGATGAGTTTAAAGACTTCTTGAGGTGGCACAAGAAAGAGAAAATCAAAGAACAACTAAAGACAGATGGTGAAGAGACAATCACAAATGAGGCTTTTCTAGCTCTACAAGCCTATGACCCTGATAGTGAGGATGTCTCTCCAGATGAGGCAAGAAAAATGGTTTTGAATAGTGGCATTTTTCTTGCTGAGGACTGGGATTTAGCATCAGCATTCATTGTTGATCATATTAGAAAGCAGCCAAACCTCAAATTGGCCAGTGAGATTCAGATGGGCAACATGATTAAAGGATTTGGATATAGTCCAAAATCACAAGCCTTTGCCATGTGGAACCTATGTACAAGGGACCAAAAGCCCCAACTAGTAAATATCCAGGAGAGCATGGTGGGGAATCAAATGGTTTGGACTATACAAAACACTGGAGATCTTGATATTTCTCAGATCATGACCCATTGGGCACACTTAAATGAAGATAAGGCAAAACAATTGTCTGAGAAGTGTGGAATTTTGGTTGAGGAAGCCAGTGCCCTAGCAAAGGATAGGGAATTATGCCACATAAAGATACATCAACAAAACCTGGTCATTGCTGAGATGACAAAGAAACTACAAGAGAAACCTAAGGTAGTTTATGTGCCTTCAGTACAACCTTTACAGATAAAGGAGAAAGTAGAATCAGAGGAAGTGGTTGAGATAGAGGATACGGGAAAAAAGAATAATGAGGTAGCCCTAAATGCATTAAGATGCATTCTTCAGCATAGGATAGATATAATTAAAGACAAAATAGATATCATCCTAAATGCCTACAATAAATTGCCCACATTGCATACAGAAGTGACAGGGTATATTACCATTTTAAACCCTTATTTTGTTACTTGGTCTCCTAGGGTATAGTTATTTGAAAAACTTGCCTCTTTGCGGCCACTTAGATCATATTTACCTGAGATTGTGACAGAGGTAGAGGATGAGATTAAAAAGGTTAATGTAGCCTTATCTTTCTTTAAGGGTAAGCTAAAGCAGATAGAGGCTAAGATGAGCCCATTTTAACTAGAATTTAATAGGTTTGTTCCTCCTTTGAAAGGAGAGGATGATCAAGTCAAGGCCTTGGAGGCTTGGAGGAGTGAATTTGATAGTAGAATGCCAAGCAGTGAGGCATTTATTTCAAGATCTAATTTAGATTTGGATGGTTTCAATAAGATTTTGGATGAGTCCTTTAAGGCAGAAACTGACATAAACAATTTTTTAGTGGATGTTAAAAACATCACCGATGTTAGATGGGAAAGACAAAAGGTACAACTACAGAGCACACAAATTTTTAAATGGCCAGTAGAGGATGAAGTGACAGTATGGAAATTGATGACTAGGCCAAAGAAAAAAAAAGCCTGTGGTAGTAGAAGAGGAGGTCCTGGATGAAGAATAAAGAGGAACACTTGGCACATGACCATTGAGCACAAGGAGGATAGTTATTATAAAAGACAAGTGTATGTTAGCCTAAAATGGTGGTCAATTGGTCTCAATATGAATATCAGATGTTATCTTGAACATTATCAGACAAAGGCACCAAATTCCAGTTGAAGATAAAGAAGATCAGATCTCATCCCCTATTTTTGTCTCTCCACCGCTTCTACATTCTCATTCTTTGTCTTTTCTATACTTTTATGGTTAGGTTCCTTAAACCATCCAAAGATTGTTGCATCCTAATGTTAAGGATTCCAAGATGGTTAAGGACCTATAAATAGATCAAAATTGTAATAGTAAAAAGAGATGAAATATATTGAAAATCAGACTTTCTAAATTTCAGTCTGTGTCTTTGAGATTTTTTGAGATTTTTGTGTATTGAAGCAGAAACATATGAATAAAATACAGTGCAACTTTACTCTATCTTATTGTTGTCTCTTTATTTGTTGTGTATGCTCTTTTATGTTTAAATCTGTAAGGCATTTTTAAGCATATTGGTTATAGGGTAACCATCTAATTGCTTGCAAGTTTCTTTCAAGGAAAGAACTAAGTTTTGTGAGTAGTTTCAGGGAGCATAACAATATTTACGGATTTGATACAATATTGTAGAGGTGAAAGGATAGTTTGTAAGGCATTTTATCTGAGTTTCATGTAGGTTGTAAGGCATCTAAAAGTATTCTATTTTTATATTTATGTGGATCTTCATTTATTAATTCTATAAGCCCAAGGATAGACACTGGTCTAGGAACTTGTTTGGTAATGTGTCATCATCCAAATATTCAATACTATTCAAACCAATTACTTTTAGAATATTTGTGTAAAATCAATTGTACTTATAGTGGTTATAGTTGAAGTTTGTTGATTTCTTAAAGAGTAAATCAAATAGATTATTCCTCCTAGATTCACAAGAATTGCAAAAGGAAAGAAAGATGAAATTCCCTATTATGTTGTTGTCCGTTGTCATTAAAATATTGATTTGGATTGTCAAGCTTTTTCTCAGAATAGTCATAGTTATCTGCATTGTTATATACATGTCCATATAAAAATAGAGCATTCAACACATAAGTAAAATCCACTCTAAAGATTCTTTCAAGTCAGTAATCAATCATAGGTAATACCTTCCTGGGTCAGTGGATCTCAAAAAAGAAGGAGGTGATAATAGGTATCCCCAGTGTTATCAAAATACCTCATCAATTAGTGTTTTTCTCTTGCTTGAGTCAGAGTATCAGAGGCATTGGGAGTCATAGATTTATTTAATTATTCAAGCATCTTTAAAGGCCCTACAAGAAAAAACCTTAACAGTTAATACAAAATGATTTCCTAGACATTGGTATGTTCATAGGGGATGAAATCAGCTTTTTGGGATAGGTGGTACATGGTATTTGACCAACCACCTTGTAATAATAATGAGGTTCCTTTATATTTTTTGAGGAAGCTATACTATGAGTTTACCATTGGTGAGAAGCTGAATTACTTTGACCTTCGTGATTTCCAGGGTAGAGGGAGAGGCTCTACGTAGGATAGACATGGGGCACCTAGGATTACCCAACCACAAGAGAGGAGGCATACTATGAGAAAACACCTCATTCATGTTGTGGTCCCAGTAGTGGTGAAGGAGTCTATGGATATACAGACTCTTCATGCAGCTGCATCATTGACTGATGTCATTATCTAGCATGGCACTCAGTTAGTTGGAGAGGATGGATCAGTTCCACCTCCATCATCATCAGATGTGCCATTAGGATCATCCCATCCTGCACCAGCTCCATCACCATTAGATGCACCATTAGGATTATCTCATCTCGTGCAAGATCCATTATCATCAGATACATTTGCAGGGTCAGCCCAACCCATTGAGCATATCTGCATCAGTTATAATGGTATATATGATGGGGTAGATAGCCAGGCGAGTGCGGATGGTTTGACATCCCATTCATGTGTATATTGTGGTAGAAGATGTCAGGCATCCACTACTAAGGATGTGGCTCTCACAGATGATCTGTTGTCGATGGTGTATTCCTTAGAGCCAACACAAGTTTGTTTAAATTTTTGTTTTGACATGTTATTTTAATTAATTACCTAAATCTGTTAAAAGTAAATAAAATTTGATGTATAGAAGAATATAAATTGATACATGAATAATATGCATTTTAGGGTGCAGCTGGTGGTACAAGCACACCAAGGAGTGCTCGTTATAGTACACGTGGACAGGTAGCTCAAACACCTGAGGTGATGTTTTATAAATATTACTAAAATAAATACTACATTATTTTCAAAATATCATATCTTAATAATTTGTATGGTGGTAACTTAGTGTATGTTTGTTTTCTATTGCTTTATGGTCAAAAAAAAAATTCTAATGTAATTCAACTCAAGGAATTCACTTCCTTGACTAGGCATCATGACTCAAATTGATTTGAACTCCCTCCCTCCATCCTTGGACTAAATTAAACCAATGCTAAACTCATACATAGACTCATACCCCAACCAATGACTTATTGTCTTTTGAATCAACCTTGAACATCATTCAGAACATCCAACCATCTTTCTTTTACTCTTATTTCTTGTTCAAAATCATGAATACAATCTCTGATTGTTCATTGATTTTGATTATCCTTAATCCTTCAAT
>MU223372.1:2287934-2346269 GCA_018584345.1 Thuja plicata | reverse complement strand
TATAATAAATGCAACCATCATCTCGATTGCATAATACACTTGACATAAAATCTCTTGATGATGTAGGAGGTGCTTGAAGACCACATTCCTGCAAAATAGTGTTAGTGTGCAAAGTACAACAAACATGGTGATATATATCATAATGCATGGAAAATTCAATATGTACCTTGCAAAAACATGTAGTGCGTGCATGATTAATCTTGACGTAAAAGGGTTTTGTCATTTCAAAAAATCTTTGAATAATTTTAATTTGAGGAAACCTTTGGAGGAATCTTTAATAAAATTGTGTGTGTCATATCCAAAAAGTGTTTTTGATGTTGCATACGATTTGTAGATCCGATTCTCCTCCTAACAATGTCTCTTTGGTTGGGTGAAACACTTGTGTTGTCATGCCAAAACTTTTTAATTAATGATCTTAATGCAACAACGATAACCTTGTCCTTGCATGGGAGTCTACCCGAGAATGACCAGAGAGAATTATTGTTTGGATCCACAATTTTGTCTCGCCTTTGTAAGGCTCTTCATAATGTTGATCTACCTATCCTTAATGACTTACTTGTTTTTCTTACTATACGAGATTTTTTCATTTCCTTTCCCATTATAGTTGATGTGAGGATGTGACGAGTAACATTAGCATCTTTACTGCATGATTTTGAACCAATAGATTGGTATGCATTGAATAGATTCCTCACAATGGTTCTCTCAGTACTGTTTTCAGATGTTCTCAACCCCACAATTGTCATTGTCTCTCTAAATTTCAGATTCTTAATCATTTCAAAAACTACTTGACATCTTCCACTTTGATTTAATTTTTCAAAATAGTTATTCCAAATCCTTTTAACAATTCTTCTACAATTTCTTTCTGACATTTTATCATGCATTGGCCTCAAAATATTTTCATCAATGTCAATTAGAAACTTTGTTTTTCTATGAATTATTCTAGGAGGTGTTAACATAGTTGCATGCTCTACATTTTCATTAGATGAATTAGGTGCATCTATCCCCATCAGTTCAATTGGTGCATGTTGATGATTTTCATTTTCATTATGTGCATTTTTTTCATTAATGACATTGAATTGAAATGGTGCATTTGTCACATTAACATTAAGATCAACTTTTTCATCACTTACATTGCTTGCCTTTGGTGTTGTACCTTGTCATATTCTCCTCATGCACTCCCTTTGTCTTTCCTTTTCTATCTCTCGTTGTTCAATTGTTCCTCTTTTGTTCTTTCCCATTGTTGGTATTGAATGGACCCTACGAATAATATCATTAACATAGAATAACATGTGAACATCAAATACAAAAAAATAAGAATAAATTAACCATTTTCTTGAAATGAGAACTTACAAGGATAAAATAACATTAAAAAAAAATAAAAAAACACAATTTTCAATCATTTCAAAGAAAAACATGCAAAAAAGTACAAACCTATCTGTTCCTGGCATAAAATAACAGAAAAATAGTTGTGGGACCTCTAAAAAATTTGCAATGACTATTTTAAGACCGTTGAACCAAACAAAGCTCCTCATTCAATAGAACCTGATCGGGTTTAAAACCCGATTGGGTTATGAGAACATAACGGCTCTGTGTTCCTAATTACTTAGAACCCGATTAGGTTCTGAGAACATAATGACTCCATGCTCCTAGTTATTCAAAACCTGATTGGGTTCTGAAAAACTAAGAACAAAGGAGGATTGGGAGAGAGAGAGAGAGAGAGACTCTCTCTCTCTCTCTCTCTCCCCCCTCTCTCTCTTTGGTTATGGAGAATAAAATTAATATTTTTTACTTCTTCAAAACCCGATAGGTTTTTGAAGTAGTTTTTTCTTTTCAGAACCCGATCGGGTATTTAAGTACTTTTTTCTTTACAGAACCCGATCGAGTTTTGAAGTACTTTTGTCTTTTCATAACCCGATCTGGTTATTTGAAATTAAGAAACCCGATTGGGTTATGGCTCGGGAAGAGGCTTGAAAAATGACCCAAAGGCTTGGAGGCTCATTTTCCCTCCATTTTTGTTCTTTTAGATATTTTTTATCTTATAAGATGATTTCTTGACTTTATCTTCATCAGGTTTACAATTTGTCAACTGGGTAGTTTTATAATTTTCACCATAATCTCATACGTCTTCTTCGCTTTCTAGCCATATAAATTTTTCTATCTTTTGACAACATTAGCATAGTAAACTTTAATTTTCTTTACCAATGTCTTGATTGTACTCACAGACATATGTCTACCATTTTTTAATAACTTTTGAAATACTTAATCAAATTACAAATAAATTACATATTATTGTTCTACACTTGATTCTATACACTTTTTAAAAAAAAGTTTTCATTTTTTATTATTTTGATGCAAGTTATGCCCAACGCACGAATAGGTACCAAATTTTCAGGATGCGACTACTTCAAAAATCCACAGAAAAAAAAATACTCATCAAAAAATTACAAAAAAATACACAACTTCTAGATCTCACTCTTACCTATCATCCTACCTAAGGGATTTAAAAAATACTAAATATAACTATATCTTTTGTACCACGCACGGAAATATCTATGTTATGTTTTTCCAAAAAAATCAGGAACATGTTTTCGTGCGTGCGAGGTTTGACCCTCCTAATCTTATCGGGTTTTAAAAAAAATAGTGTTCTAGAAACTAGATTTAGAGTACTACAATTTTTATTTTTTACACATCTTCTTATTTTGAGTGCATGACCCTCAAACTCCTATTCCAAGTTTAGGTTTACCCAATTTCAGAGAAAATGTGTCCACTTATACCCCCCTTTTTGGTCCACAACTTGGTGCACATACCCATTAGCGAAGATAAGGAGAAATACTTTCTCCATCTAGCATCCACTAGCGTAAAATTACCTAAGGATTATGATGTTGAAAAACTAAAAGAAAAGGAGGTGTCGACTCCTATATCTATTCTCGCCAAATAGTTGATCTTGATGCAAGCTAAGCTTACAACTCTCAAACAAGAGAAGGATAAACCCAAGATGAAATACTCTTTGGACTCCATTTTTCCATTTCCTTTCGATAAAGTATTAATATGGTTTCATTTCCTCCCAACATGGCAAGACCAAAATATGAAAAATATATGGGAGAGACTGACCCACATGACCACGTGAGAGAATTTTGTGCTCTGAGCATAGAATACATGCATGAACCTACATACCTCATCCGATTCTTTCCAGGAATCCTAGGTGGGAATGCCATGGAATGGTTCTCAAAACTTACACCTAAGGTAAAAAAATTTGAGGAGTTAATTCAATGATTTATCCAACATTACTCCTATAATATACAACATGATGTGACTATGATGGATCTATGAAACACTAAACAAAAGACTGGCGAATCCTTTACGCACCTTCTAAAAAGGTAGAGAAAAATATTTGCACGGTATTCAAGAGCTATTCCCAAATCCAAAAAATGGAAATCTTTGTTAATAACTTGGTACCTGAGTTGAACTACACATTGCAAATGCATGACTCCCCTAGCTTTGACAAGATGATAAAAAATTCCATCTGTATCAAAGAAGTCATGGTTAAAAAGGCAGAAATTACTCTCCAAAGTGAAAACAAATCTAACAACCCCAACAAAAAACCTAAGTGGTGGAAGCAAAACAAAAATTTTGTCAATGATGAAGTGGTAGACGCATCCAATATTAATCCTAAACCTGAGGTGTTCAATCTAAGAAATAGCATGCAAGCAAGTAAAGATGCCAAGGTAACAACCTCCATACATAAAGAAAACAATGAGAATAATAAAGGTCAGCCATGGACTTCCAAGCCTCAAAGTACATTCACTCCTTTGGGAGAACCTCTTGAGATTGTTTTAAAGATACTATTAGACAACAAAGTTCTCACAATCCTAGATTCCAAACCATGGGAGATGGAAGTCAAACCAAGGTGGCGGGATGACAATTCTTACTGTGTCATTCACAAGAACAAAGGACACAATACTAGCAATTGTCTTAAAATCAAACATGTTATCCAAGACCTTATTGAAGGAGGGAAGATCAAATAGGAAGGACACACCACTGATGAAGATCATACATCATTTAACAAGTCGTTCCCTAACTACAAGAAAGGGGAAGCATCTAAAGGAAAAGGAAATGAAGTGAACTACACCTACTCTAAAAATGATAATGTGATTAACATGCTAGACATTAGAACTGAATCAATTAATGTGGTCACTATCAAAGGTGTTAAAAACACATCTACCCAATCAAATGTGGTGACCCAAAGTCAATCACAAGTCACGATCAAAGGACCCAATTCCTCATCAAAACCAGTAACAACTTCCAAAGTACCCATTGTCACTATCCCCATCCAGCAGCAGCAAAACAAACAGTTACTACTCCTGCAGCAAAGTACAACCTGGTGGATCAATTACAACGAACCTCTACTAAAATTTCCATTTTTGAGTTGCTTAAAATCTCCACAGTGCATAGGGAAATTCTTTAACAAGCCCTACATGCTGCAAATGTGCCAAAGGACCTTGATATAGACAAAGTCCAAGTGATGGTTAATCAAATCTTAGCGCTACATTAACTCTCTTTTTTAGAGGAAGATGATAAATCATTGACACATCCACATAATCAACCCCTTCATATTGATGTCTTCATTCATAAATCTCATCTTAGACACGTATTGATAGATTGAGGCGTAGGATTGAATATTTGTACCCTTAATCTAATTGGGAAGTTGGGTCTCTTAGAATAGACCATTGATTCTAGAAGAAAAATCACTATCAAAGCTTATGATGAGGAAGAAAGATCCTCTAAAGGTCTTATTGTTCTACCCATCAAAGTTTGGCCAGTTGAAAAGAATGTCATATGTCAAGTTCTAGATCTACCCCTGGCATACAACATATTGTTAGGGAGACCTTGGATCCACAAAATGCAAGTTGTACCATCTACCTTCCACCAATGTATCAAGTTCCCACATAATGGGGTGGAAGTGACAATTCTTGTAGATGCCAATTATACTTGCAACAATATTAAGGCAGGTAGTATGGTTTCGCATAACAAGGAAGCTATGGATGAGACTGCTCCTGAGACTACCAAAGAAATGGTTATGAAAATATTTTGAAAGACCTTAAAACTTGAAGAAATAGGTATGGGAGAATACAATTTGGACATGACCCCATCATTAATAGAACTCCCAGTATCACCAAGATCCTATGGAAAACCTTCCTCATCATTCACACCTGCTGCATCTCAAATGCAAAAAATCCACAAAGCAACTGGCATGGTTAAGGCATCCACATCTTCTTTAGATAACACAGAAGAGCAAGCAGTCTTGGCCTGGCTTTACAAGGGAGAACCAAAGGAAGCTGAGGTAAAACATGAGGAAATATCCCCGGAGAAGTATGGAAAAGGATATGATCTCCTCAAACAAATGGGATATAAAGGAAAAGGACCTTTAGGAGATAAAGGAAAAGGAATCATTGAACCTGTACACATGGAATTCAGGGATACTAAAGATAAAATAGGGCTAGGTTTCAATAATAAATCTATTGAGCCTTCTTCAATGGATAGTCTAGTTTCTGACAAAGGGAGTGACAAAATAGAAGAGACCAAACCAGAACAATGGTCCTATAAAAGATTATTACATGTTAGCATGGAGAATCCTGAATATCAAGGAGAATGCTATGTACCAAGATTTAAGGTACCACAAGACACTCATATCCCTCTATTACCACCAACTCCTATTCAAGAGATAAACAAAACAAAAAAAGATAATCCAGCAATACCATTGATAGAAACAACTACTGAAGATGCACCTCGACAACATGATTTACATCCTTACTAGGGGTAGTTAGTCACAGTTTCACATATCCTTGATTTACCACACTTTGATCTACAAATGGCTAATAGGGTACACTAGGTAACTATTACTGAATTCTTGAATAGGTCTAATGACGAAGTAACTGACTCACATGATTACGAGTGAGATGAACTATCTGTTGCCATGGAGGACATTGAGATAGATGTAATTCGCATGTTCATAGCTCCATCAGCACACAGAGAACCTTCTAATACAACACCTAACAACTTTGATATTCTTGAAGTAGAGGAATAATTCCATCCCCCAACCATTGTTGAAGAGACTGGTGTTCTCCTAGGTCTAGAAGAAATTCAGAGGCGACAAGCTAGGAGCCTCCTCCTACAAAGAGATGAAGAAGAAGAATACTCCACTGATGAGTCACTAGAGTTCGGTCCACATATAACTAACAATGACTTTGATAATGATGATCTAACTCTTATTGATCTAAACATCAAAGAGATTAACCTAACCGAACATGTCATGTCAATTAATAGTCTTGATGCTAACACAATGTTGTCCTTCCCAAAGTTTGATTCCTTATCTTTGATAAACCCAGACCTAATTGATTGGAATAATATGGATCCTAATCCTATCCTCAACTTCCCCAATGACTACACTTTGGCTTACTATCTAAATTCTTGTGAACCTTACCCTTCTTCCACCAATGCAAGGAGCATGAACATGTTGCAGGAGGATATCAAGTTTCTCAGTCAAAAATTGAAAAAGAAAAAGAAAAAGAGAACTGACAGTGAAAACCACGTTATGGTAGTGTCAGATTCTAAAATAGTAAAAACAAAAGACACGTATGATGGTGAAAACCTCTTAGAGGTGCCAAAGGGTGAGATTCTTGATATCCTCCCCAAGCAATTTCAAAAAAGGTCTTCAGTTCTGATAGAACCAACACAACCAGTTAATTTGGGCATAGCTGAAGTTCCTCAGATTTTTCACCTAGCATAATCTTTGTCAGATGAAGAGAAGACACAGTTCACCGAGTTCCTGAAAGAGAAGAAGATCAAATTTGCATGGTCTTATATAGATATGCCTGAATTGGA
The DNA here is from genome assembly GCA_018584345.1 of Thuja plicata. Lineage (NCBI taxonomy): Eukaryota > Viridiplantae > Streptophyta > Pinopsida > Cupressales > Cupressaceae > Thuja > Thuja plicata. The sequence continues at coordinate 2,339,387 of MU223372.1, read as the reverse complement.
TCCTAAATTTATAGTGCACCAATTATCTATAGCTCCCGAGATCAAACTCATGAAACAAAAACTCAGAAAAATGCATCCTCATGTTGCATTACTAGTAAAAGTAGAGCTAGAGAAATGATTGAAAGCTGGATTCATTAGAGTCATTGCTTACGCAAGATGAATTTCTAATGTGGTCCTAGTACCTAAATCAGATAAATCTATTAGGATTTGTACAGACTTTAGGTACTTAAACAAGGCATGTCCTAAGGATGATTTTCCACTCCCTAATATTGATATGATCATAGACCTCACCGCAGGAAACCAAATGTATTCATTAATGGATGGTTTCTCAGGCTATAATAAGATTAAAATTTCTCTTGAAGATCAAGAGAAGACCGCATTTACATGCGCATGGGGAACCTTTTGTTGGAAAATTATGCCATTTGGGTTAAATAATGCAGGTGCCACATATCAAAGAGCAATGACCACTATATTCCATGATATGATGCATAAATACATGGAGGATTATGTGGATGACACCTTAGCTAAATAAATAAAAAATGGAATACTCACATTGATGACTTAAGAAAGATATTGGATCATATGGAGCAATTTCAACTCAAGCTCAATCCAAATAAATGTACCTTTGGGGTCCAATCAGGAAAGCTCCTAGGATTTATTGTCTTATCAAAAGGAATTGAGGTAGACCCCACAAAAGTCAAAGCTATACTAGAAATGAATCCTCCATGCAACATTAGTTAAATAAGGATGTTACAAGGGAGACTCCAGTGGATCAAGATGTTCATGTCACAACTTGTGGATAAGGCACAACCCTTTAATAAATTGCTACATAAGGGTGTCACCTTCAGATGGGATGAACATTGTGAAGCCAACTTCAGATAATTAAAAGAGTACCTGGATACTCCTCCCATTCTTATGGCACCCATTCATGGCAAGCCATTACTCCTTTATATTTCAGCTACAACCACATCATTAGGAGTATTGCTCTCACAAGAGGATGAAACTCAGAAAGAAAGAGAAATCTACTACATCAGTAGAACACTAGTCTCCTATGAACTCAATTACAACATTATTGAGAAAGCATGCTTAGCGATTGTCTTTGCATCACAAAAACTGAGACATTACATGCTGTCGAATACAGTAAGGCTCATTGCAAAGATAGATCCTTTGAAGTACCTCTTGAGAAAAACAACATTAACAGGAGTCTGGAAAAATGGGTCTTCATTCTAAGCGAATTTGACATTGAGTATGTGGATAGGAGGGCTATTAAAGGACAAGTCCTTGTAGATCAATTATCTGATTCACCACTCCAAGATGATGAACCTTTAAGGATTGATTTCCCTGATGAAATAATTATGCATTTAACTGAGTATCTATGGAAGATGTACTTTGATGGTTCTTTCATGCAAAAAGGCTCTAGAGAAGAGGTTCTATTCATAACTCCTCAAGGCTACAAGATACCAAAGTCCTACAAATTGACATTTTCATGCACCAATAACATTTCTAAATATGCAGCATTAGTAAATGGTCTTAAACTTGATATGGAATGGAAAATTGTAGAGTTTCATGTGTATGGTGACTCCCATCTCATCATCAATCAAGTCAATGGATATTATCAAATGAAAGATGAGAAGATGATGCCCTACAAGCAACTAGTAGATGACCTAAAGAAGTAATTTGTCTTCATCACATTCCAGCAGATACCCAGAACAGAGAATAAAGCTACAAATTCTATGGCTACCTTGGTATCCATGTTACAACTGGAGGAAAACCAATTCCACTATGAATTCTTGGTGGAAGAATTATCCTACCTAGCCTTTGATACCCCTCAATACCAAGTAATTTGTGCTTTGAATACCCAAGACCAATCTCGGTATGCTAAAATCATTGCTTACCTAACTGGAAAAACTATTCCCAATGATCTATCTAGAAATGAAAAGCGAGACTTGATTAGGAAAGCATCAAGCTATGTTCTCATAACTAATAACTTATATAGATGAGGTCTCAACGGTACACTTCTTAGATGTTTAGAACACGAAGAGTTGTATTGCGCATTAAAAGAAGTCGATGAAGGTGTATGTGGATCACATTCAAACAACTTTTCACTAGAAAATAAACTGCTCAGAGTAGGCTATTACTGGCCTACAATGGAAAAAAAATGCTATTCAATTTTCCAAAACATATCATAAATGCCAGACACATGGAAATATTATCCATGCTCCTACCTGAGAACTTATACCTTTCATAACACATTGGCCATTTCAGTAGTGGGCCTTTGACTTGGTTGGACAAATATATCCTAATTCCTCAAATGGACACAAGTTCATCATTACAGTCACTGAGTATTTCACAAAGTGGGTCAAAGTTGTGCTGCTAATCAAAGCCACTGGAAAATAGGTGGTTATGTTCATCTTGAACTACATTATCTATAGATATGGGATACCCTCTTCAATTGTAACAGATAATGGGGGAAAATTTAAAAACCAAGACATTGATGACCTTTGCAAACAGTTCCACATTACTCAAAATTGCTCCTCAATCCATTATCCTCAAGGTAATGGACAAGCTAAGGTATCTAATAAGAATATTCTAAAGATCCTACATAGAACTGTGATTAAGTATGGTAGACACTAGCATTTACAACTAAATATGGCACTTTGGGCCTACAGAACATGCATCAGAACACCAACTGGAGCCACACCATTTTCCCTAGTCTATGGCGTTAAAGCAGTACTACCTATTAAGGTTGAAATCCCATCTTTATGGATATCTTTACAAGGTTTTGTTACTAATGAGAAATACCGCATTGATCGGGTGAATTCTTTAGACTTACTTGATGAGTGTAGACAAAAGGTGTTCGATCACCAAAAAGTGTACCAAGAACAAATTTCCAAAGGGTACAATAATAATGTCAAACCACAACAATTTTAGGTAGGGGATCTCGTACTAAAGGAGAATCCTAAGAACCAGCCTAACCGAGAGCAGATAGGAAAGTTTGAACCAAACTGGTTAGGACCTTATATTATCACTGCTACTTTTGGGACTAGAGCTTATCAGCTAGCTATGCCTGAGGGAGATGTCCTTTTAGATCCTATCAATACTCTACATTTGAAGTGGTTCTATGCTTGATGTTTGGCTAGCAGAGCCTATATAGTGAAAATCTTAGAAAATACCAAAAACATCATAAAATTGATCCTATAAAAATCCAAAAACAATGGAAAAAGTCCTGAAGAAAAGGTATCCTTAGTGAAAACCTGGCAAACAAGCACCTTAATACTACAAAAACATTCAAAAAAAGAAAAAATAGCAAAACAATTTGGAAAAGAGAAAAGTGCCTTGATGAAAACCTGGTAAAATAGGCATCCTGGTAGAAAAAAGAATAAAAAAGTTTTGCCAAGTGGTGAAAACCTGGCAATCAGACATCACTTATATTTTGTGCTCTATCTATCAATACATTGCTCATACTAGGCCTTAACAATTACACCTGTGCTAAGAATTGACTTTGTTTCCTTACAAATATCCTATCCTCACTTGGGGTTTGTCTGCATTTCTATTTTAGGTAACAAGCCATTCCTCACTAGGGGCATCTTTGCTAGCATGTTAGGTTGACTCTACTAGGTCATCATAGGATGGTTTGTCTTGTGACACAATTATTCTTGATGCTTGCACCAAATTGTCACTTTCACAAAACAAGGATGGCACAAACACTACACTCATGTAAAAGGTGTTCCTAAACACTACATTGGTTTGTAAATAGGAACAAAGTTATACATAGACTTGGGAACCATATTGCTTAAAATCAAAATTTTGATTGATGAATCTCTACAGCACTTGAAAAATGAATCAATAGTATTTCTCAATACTACCTAAACATATTTTGATCTTGGTTTGATTATGACTCTTTTATGTTTTGATGATGCTTTAACTAGGGGCATCTAAGCAATTATAAGTTTTCTTTGATTGATTCTCAATTGATGGTTGTTATGTCTTTCGAGTTACTCCATGACATCTGCGCAAAGACAAAGAGCTGCAAGGACATGGGCATAACATTTTCTTAGTTTTCTGTGTATAATGATTATTCCAAATGATCCTATAAATTTCACCTAACTTGGATGTTTATGGTAAGAGCTTCCACCATGAGTGGATAACCGCATATATCTTGATCTTTGTTATGTGTAAACTACAGTGAAGTTGAAATAATTTCCTTGTTTTTTTTTTCCTAAAATCAGACTCTCACTAAGGTATACGAAGCATAATGTATCCTAAGATATCAATTTTCAAGGTCATTGCGGGTCCAATATCTTACCTTACACAGCTTTTCATATAGTAAAAGGAAGGTGACTAGATTTTTATCTTGGCTTCTATGCCTTGATGCCTAAGTCTATTTCTGACATTTCATCCAATAAACATAGTATTCATACTTTCATAATATCAATGGGCATTAGTGATAGTTGTACTATTCGATGGTATCTATTCTGAAAAAAAAGTGCCCAATGATGATAAAAAATATACAATATCTGCAAATCAATGACAAGTCCTAAAGAGTTTGCATATAGATGCATTTAGGGATTGCATGATGCATTTTGAAAGAAGCAAAAGAATAAAGAATTTGAGCTCACAATTATTTTAATTTTCTTCTAAAAAATCCAAGTTAATTACATCCATTAGTGATATTTATGTCGTTGCACATCCATAGCATACATTTTGCATTCATAAAATGAGACAGAATAAAAATACAAAAATAAAGCATTTATGCATCAGATTTATTTCTACATCCTAAAGTGCATCCGTACATTTTACTTGCATAAGAAAAATTCAAAAACATACATTTGCACATTCACATAATATCATTTGAAGCACATTTATATCAGTGATAAATAACATACATAAATGATGTCTGTTGATGGGGTTTTGCTGACCGGGTCCGCCAACAGTCATAAGTTGTCACCGGGTACCGGAGGTACCGGCCAACTCCACCTGCAAAGGTTATTCAGGGAAGTTAGATTCCCCGGGCCTTCAAGAACCTAGGTGTCAGGTCATGATGGTGCGGGGCTTGGTTGGGAGAAGTGACTATTTTCAAGGGGGATAGCTGGTTTCTTCAACTCGTTCTCTCCGGAGATTAAATTAGGTAAGGTTTCCCCTAGCATTCCACACTTAACAAATAAAATGAAAAAGATCCTGCAGGGTTAGAAATACTTCATCTAACTATAGTCATGTTTAAACATTTAGAACATCAATAATACTCTGATATACTACACTAAATACCGAAGAAATACCCAACCATCAACTAGTATTTTATCAGTAGCGAGGGAAAAAGGTCATTAATCTATTTGACATATCAAAGTAAAAGACATAAAGAACACGAAACATGAAATACCATTAACTCAGAAGTGGGAACGCCAACAACATCATTGCAAATAATTCCCCCTTCTTTATTAATGTCTCTTCCAGCAAGCACTAGTGCGTGATACAATGGTAGCTCCAGGGGAGCATTTAACTATTGAAAATAGAACAATGGAGCATTGAGCTCTGCAACTAAAATGAGAAATCACCTTTCTATTACTGTGGACAACAAAATCATCAATTTTTCCAACCCTTGGAAATGGGCCGGTCTAGCTATTTATACAATTCTCTTCTAACCCTAACCCTATTTTACATCATGTTTCAATAAAATATATTATCTGGGGGCCAGTACTACCTGCGCCACCCTACAAAAGACCTTGAGATGGAATAGGCCTGACATGCCAGAACAATGAGACAAGAATATACAGTAGAAGAACCAGTCTCGAGAAGAGGGCCAAGAAGGAGAAGGAAGAAAGTAGGTCCCCGAGGATCGAGGCTACATGCCTCATAAATGGGAAATGCGGTGCCCTATCTTCAATGCATTAGGTGTACCTCCGAACGGCACCTCGAGAATACCACCCTATCAGAAAACCAACGGTTGAGTCGACGCCCTCTTGATGTAGCCAACTACCTTCTGACAGCCTTTATTAACCTCTCCTGAAAGTGACCAGTCAGCCTCGGGGACCGGACATGGATCACTTGAAATAATACAAAATTTGGGACCCAGGACTCTGGGATCTGGGAACTTACGTTCCCAAAAGAATAAAGAATACCCAATGTTTGAGTTTTCTCTGGCCTCCGAATAAATCTCAAGGTTGTTTATTATCATTGAAAGCCTGGAGGAGGTGGGAGATGCCATCTTTTTCTACATCTTTCAGGCTGTCCTTTCGGTAGTTAGCCACTTCAATTTGTTCCCCCAGGTCTGGAACATTCTCTTTAAATTCATCAGCTATTTTTTCCGTGTCATGACCACTAAGCACCATGCGAGTTAATTTTGTCAATCGGGCACCATCTATCCCCTTCGGGGATTGATACCGGGACTTCATTATTTCATCAAAACTCCCCAAAACTGAATCCTCTGGCGTGCATGTATCTGTACTGAGGGGGTCAGCCCCGGAAGTCTTTGCTACAAAAGACTTGTATAAATTGAAAGAATATTTTACTATATTGACTTTATCTTGTAGAGTCCCTACCAGTTGCTTGGTTACCTCCAATGTGAGGTCAAGTCTAGAGTGCTCGGTCCTCACAAAATCAAATGATTCATCCCCCAGAATTCTGGATTCAGAAATCATTTCCTCTCCCAGGCCAAGGATTTCTTCAAGCTCCACCTTCCATGCTTGATAATTCTCAATATCACCCTCCCACAGGTCAATAAGAGTCTCTACCTTGTGTATAACATGTCAGGCCGTATATAAGTCTGGGAGGGTGGATACCAGAAAATGTCAGGTCTTTCCTATTTGCAGGGTGACCCACTCGTCCACTGCCTGGGCCTTCTTCTTCATGATTCGCAGGGAGTCTATGTCACTCTGTGGTAAATCTTCAGAGGTGGAAATCTCCGAAGGACCAGCATTGATAGGTTGAGCCAGCTCAGTAAGCAACCCCATAAGGTTTGCATTTTTTACCTTTTTTGTTTTGAGCCTCTGGGCTTCCTTTTCATAAAGGGCCTCTACTGCCCTAACTGCCTCCTTCAACAAATCCACCTCGCCCTATTTTCCCCTTTTTCCCAATGATACCTCTGCAACGCTGTAATCTTCGGGCTCTGCGATTGCTTCATCGGCACCCGGGGGAGGTGTCGCCACAATGGCAACTGTTTCTCCGCCCAGCACAGTTTGAAGAGTATGAACCATCTTGGCTTTCTTGGCCTTCGGTGGGGCCTGGACCTAAGCCATCATTTCAGCCAGGGAGAGAGGAGTTCCAGGAGTGGACGGAGCTTTTCTTTTTCTTCTCTCTACTAACCACTGAGGCGGCAGGGGTGGCTTATCTACCAAAATCTATTTCTTTGGTTCTTCCCCAGTGTTTTTCAATTGTTTCTGCTCAGTGGTGTGGACCTCATCCATCCCTTTCGCTATGTCTTCTTCTTCATCAGCAATATCTTCCTCAGCAACCTCTGTCTCCTCAGCCTTGTCCTCTATGTCGATTGCTCTGTCTGGACTTTGGTAAGCTTCCTTGGAGATTTCCTCTTCATGTTTCTCTTCTTGTTGCTCCTCTACCGTCGGGGCTTCTTCTTCTGTTGGCACATCTTGTGGCAGTAGGGGAGGTACTGGGCTGAGATTCAAAGTTTGGGCCACGGTAATTACCTGCCCAAAGGTTGCTCCTAGGAGTGGCACTTGGAACGTGGTGGCTGGGGTTACGGTTATTCCTGAAGCTCTGGTTCCCCCAGCAGATGACATTTGTTCACTTTGCCTTTGTTGGTCCACCCCCAGACTCTGGATTTTTGGAGTTTCAGAGGTAATCTTCGGCTCTGGCTCTCTTTCTTCTATCTTCTTTTCCTACTCCTGCGCAGGTTCTTGTTTCGCAACCTCTTTCTCTACAGCTTCTTGTTCTACCCCTGAGACTTCTGTCCCTGCTTGTCTAGTGCCCCCTGCAAGTTTTTGAACTTGTCGGTTGCAAAGACATCATCAAATTCCTCCTGCAGAGGGGGACTGGCCAGGACTTCGGCAGGCTCTATTTCCTTCTTCGGCTCTGGGGAACTGGAAGAGAGGATTTCAACTTGTTGGGTCTGGGAAGTTCCCAACCCCAGCTCTTCCTTATGCTTCTTGTTAAGCCTCTTCTTTCTTCAGGTAACCAAAGGTGGCCCTGCATCCCTTATTGTTGTTGCCTTTATTGGATCCACCCCTGTTGCCTTCACCATTAAGGCTGCCAGCGACGAGGAGGAAGAGGGGCAAATTGGCCTGGCCATTAGTGTTGGAGTGGCCAGCCGTGTGATCAATTTCTCCCTCATCTGTTGGGAGGCTGTCACTAATTGTTTTATTTGCTCTTTTATAGGGACTTCTTGTGTAGGAGGGGTCGTATCTATCTCTTTTACTTTATCAACTCTCTACGAAGAATTCCTAGCCCCCGGAGTCAATTTTGGTGCTGGCTGGGCTGCTCGGCAAGCACTTCTGGGGCACACCCTTTTGAAATAGGCATGACTTCACTCGACCACCTCTCGAGTGAAATCCTCAATTGTAGGCCCTTCCTGGGCATCCTAATTTACCAGTGGAAGAGTCATTGTATCGATCCCCTTTGTCTTGTACTTGGGATCGATAGTGGGGGCGGCATCTAAGAAGTCCTCAGGGAACCTCTGGAGCTTCAACCTTTGCATCATGCCTGCCATCATCTTGATGTAGTACCGGCTCTGCACCTCCACATCATCTTGGAAATCTACCTAGAAATCCTCCATATGGATGTGATGGGGCTCTGAAGCTCGGGGAAGTGTCGTTGCAATCTTACTGTGCGGATCAAAATTTTTCTGCGCCAAGTAAAATTCTTCCAAGTTGTAGCTTTTCAATTCATTATCTGCCTCTTTTGCGGTGGCCAGGATGTATGTGTAGTTCCCATAGATGATTGGGAACGGAATATTGGGTATCTTCTTCAAGGTAAAGAGGGCATGCACCTCCATTATTTGCCTGCAGTATTCCAAGAGTACGATCTTGTCCCCACAGTGTTTGGGCAACAAGTAGGGTTTCCCAGAGAAGCCAGTGACCCTAATGTAAGTGTGCTATTGGAACTAGATGTAGTAGTGTCCATAACTCTAGACCAAATTCATCGCCTCTGAGGATAGGTAGTATCCTGCGTCCCGAGTGGGTGTAAGCAGGTGATAGTAAATGAACACATCATTTACCTGGAAAAAATTGGGGAAGCTGGCCTCCCATTGAACCTATGAGAAATGGTCCCACGGTGCCTTTTGTCCTGAGCCAATCCTGAGCATGCCGTCTGTAAGTAGCCCATGGGTGTGGGGCCTCTGCTGTGCCAGGGCCCAGAAAATATAGGAAGACATGTAAAATTTCTTCTTCCTAGCCAGTTGAAGGAATTGGGGGTCGACGTGGTTGGAAATTATGGCCACCCAGTCAAAGTATCCTCCCTTGGTGGAGATACCAAGGAGGAAGTAATACATCCATTTAGCAAATTATTGGGCGGAGGGCTACCCAAAGACCCAGGCCAATGATAGCATTCCCATCTGAATTCTCTCTTTGAACTCAGACCTGGGAATCTCTATCTTCATCCTCTTGGGGTCCCTCTTTAGAACCTTGAGCCAATGGCTATTCATGTATACTCGGGCGGCATCCTCTAACTGTGTGAACTGGGCCAAGGCATCTGACCTTGTTACCATAGAAGCCTTGGTGAATTGAGGGATCCCCAGACCTGCCTGGAATGTGTCTGGGTCGAGGGATACCAGAGGAGTAGGGTATCCGGTTGGTTCTACGGCTGCAAGCATAACAGCCTGAACAGAAGAGTTGTAGTTGGTGGCCAGCATTAGGATAAGCTTCAGAGATTGTACAGAGAATGGGAAACAAGCCACCTTAAGGATCCCAAAATCTCCGACATTGATTGCCAGCTGATCTCCAGCCTGTCGCTGGATGTACATGATTTTCACTAAGGCCTACATTTCTGGCCATGTCTTGACGCTGGTGTCGGTAATAAGTTTGACTTTGGACTTAATCTTTGATCCCATGATAACACTATCTTGCACAAACTTCATGGTTAGGGACATTTTCTCCAGGGCCTTTTCTATTTTGGATTTTACCGCCGCCTTGGTAGTTGTCATAGAAGGTAGCTCTGGACTTCCGGGTGGAGAAGATGCAGATGCCTTAGACATGTCTGGGAAGTGAACTTTGGAAACCTGCAAGGCAAAGCGACCATTAGAACGTATTAACAAATAAATATTCTGGGGTCCGGAGATCTTACCACCGTGATGCCTGCTTTTCCTGAAAAGTTAGTTTCATTCAAAAAGAACCGAAAAGCACACACATCACATGAACTTAAGATTTTTACTAAACATCTAGGTCTGGGAATTTTATCACACTTGGTAAAGACATGAGATGGATGATGGTAGGAGACACCCGAAGCCTAGAGAAGTAACCATTGGTGAGGATGTGTAAAAAGTCAAGTCGTCAAGCCCACGTGGGCACCATGTGCATAGGTATTAAATAAGAGTTATGGAGATGATGGCGGAACCAACTGTCTGAATGCGTGAAAAGTGAAGGCCACTTGGATGGAATTAATTGCATGCATGGGACATAAATGAGGGTCTGGCTAGTTTTATGGAGGAGAGAGATAAAACTTCCTATTTGAAATCGGCCGAGAGCCAAGTTTCAAACAGGTGGTTTTCTGCCCTGAAACGAACTCATGGGCGGAAAACCAGCAACACAGGTGACTCGACCACCTTGCCAAGCCACCTGGAAGGATATACATGAAAGTTGAGGGATATATACATGGGAATGGAGGGATATATATACCAAATATACACAAATGTACACATATATATATTGCGGAACGACATCCGCTAGAAACCAGGCAAGACACGGAGTATGTACAGCTTTATACATAATCTACAAACCAGCCACTTCTATGCAGAGGGCGGACAACCCTCTGGCAGAGCCAACCCACCAACGGGTGGCAAAACAAGAAAAAAAAGGAAACACAACCGAAGGAAAACAAATGAAAATAAGATAGAAGAAACACCAGACAAACAAAAAGAAAACCAGCAAGAACAGAGACACCAACCTGAGGATGCCGAAAGGTGGAGGAAAAGAGGAGGTTACCACGGGAGCTTTGCAACAGCTATAGTTTCCAAACAGTCACAACCCGCCACCATGAAGCACTCACGATCGCCTAAAAAGGATGGAAGTGTTAAGCACTGATTATCGCTAACTCTCTCTAAATCACTCTGTAATCGCTCTAAAATTGCTCTGAGTGCTTGAGTGTTTTAATCGCGGTAAATGTGAAAGTGATAGATAAATTCTATTTATACCCGTGGTAAAAAGGTGATCCACCTCCTTCCGGCAATCTCCAGACAAGCAAACCTCCGGACCCCGGGCCCGGGGATTTCCCGCGATGATAACCTTAAGAACATCGTGGCAAAGAATCCCGGAGTCTAGAGTCTGGCTCCCAACAAAGAATGACCTCCAGGATCGGAGTCCCGGAGATGAAAAACCAAACAAACAAAACACAACAATGGGGAAGAAAACCCTAGAGAAAGAGAACAAAGGGAGAAAGACAAGGCAAGAGCCGCAAGCAAAAACAAACAAAAGAAAAAAAGGGGGGACCCAACATTTTGCACACAAAATGTAGGGACGGGGATGCAGGGCATAAAAATGTCATCATCTAAAAATCTAACTCATCATGAGACTAAGATCAATCTAATCATATGTGCATCAACACATATCAAAGAAAGAGAACTCATGAAAAATATCAGAATCATAAACAATTGCATCAGATATATATATCATCATGGTACAAATCAAAAATATGGCACACATCTGCACAAAGAGTATCAGAGTATCAGAATGATAGGAAGAATCAGATATACATGTATAAAGTGTCATCATACAAAAGAATGATCTCAAAAGGATCCAGATATACAATATAATCTCAAAAATATGTGACAAGATACAACATCAACTCTGACTCCCCCCTCTCCCTGATCTGGAGGAGGAGGACATGGTACAAATGGAACTGCTGGATGTAGCATGGCCCCCTCTAACTATTGTGCCAACCATGAAAATGATATAGCTCTCTGTACCTCTGGCACTGCAACATGGTATAAGGCATAATAATAGGTCACTCTTTGCGCCTGGTGTAGTGCAATTTGAGCCTGTGTGTCTCTCTCTGCTCTGAGCCTCTCCAACTATGTATCTCGATCAGCAAGCAAATCATCTACTACAGTGATCTTTGCATCTTCTGCAATGAGCCTAGCCTCTATTTTTATGATCCTATCCCTGAGCTTCTCTTTCTCCTGCTCACACTGAGATACGAGATCTTCATCCATGCCTGAACCCATGCCAAAATCCTGCCCTGAAGGCCTATCCTAAGACCTTTCCTGTGGCTGCTGCTATTATTGTCTCTATTTCTCCCATGTAAGTAAAGGCCCTGGATCCATCCTGGGAGAAACAAATCTTAAGAAGGTACACCAACCCTCTCCATTTCCACTTGACACCTCTCCCATAGCACCCATAGCACCACCTCCCCTGTCATCTCCACCATCGTCCCCATCATCTGGAGGAGGGTGCCTACCATCTCGTCTACCATCTCTACCTCCATCTCGCCCTCCCCCAACACCCCTATCTCTCTGTGCTCCTCCTCTACCTCTGGCCAGGTGATCATCAAGATCATAATCTACAGGGTCCTTTATACGAGGAATAGCCTCCTCCAGAACTGTAAACTGTGGAAATGGGTACTAAAGCATCTCTTCTACATATCCATCTAAATAGCTTGCATCTGCAACATCAAGCCAAAGATCCCAATCAACTCCAACCATGTCTCTAATCTCCTGATGCACGGTCTCATATCCCAACTAGGTGCCCCATAATGGTGTCTTGTCATGAATCTGAGCATATATTGTCACATTCTGGCTCCTCCCCTGTCGATGGCCAAACTGTCTCAATACCTGGGTATGTATGAAACACTCTATGATGTATCTGGTACATCTGATTAGGTACCTACTCTAGAAGAAAAATGGAACCTGTCTACCATCAAATGCCCACTCTCACAATCCAAGTATGGCCACCATACTACATCTGTCATATCATCAAAAAGATGTCACTAGTACTCTACCTTACCTAGATGGGGCTGCTGAATCAAACCTATATACATATATACATAAGGATACTTAGGTGCTCACTACCTATCTACAATAGGTTGTTTCACTAGGATGTGCTCCCAGGCCTAGATCTGCAAAATCAAGTTTCCTACAATCATGCTCTAGGTATATTGATAAACAATCTCGTGGAGCTCCCAATACATATGGGTCAGAATATAGCTACCCCATGCAAATCTTCATCTACAGACGACCATCTACTCAAGCATATCCACCCATCCTACAAGAAACCCGTGTTGTCCTCTATATGGCATCAGGATGCCACCAATCAATCCTGCCAAGTATACAGATAGACAGTCATAGTGATCACACATATAATCCCATGAAATGTGTCTCTGAGTAATAGTATCATCCTGGAAGAACCGACAAGCTGTACCAATGACAACAGTAGAAGTAGCCTCAAATTGTACCTCCCGACCCATAAATGGAACTCAAAGTATATGCCACACATCCTTGGGTGTGACTATCATCTCCCCAGTCAGGAGATGGAAGGTGTTGTTCTTTGAGTGCCATCTCTCAGCAAGAGCAGTCAACAACCCTTGATTTACCCCAATATCGAGTAAACCAATCAGTAATCATAATCCTACATGAGCCACTACATCCCGCTCATCATCTTTCAGTAGTCTGGCCAAGGAAATTACACACCCTATATATGACCCTTGAAATGATACTACCTCAAAATCAACCTATGTTACAAAGATGACAATTACCAAAGATAAATTAGTGTTCTATCTATGACAAAAAGGTAGAAACATAATTAGCTTAGTGATTCAAGGTCCGCAGAGAGAAGACGGTTCACAATTGACAAAAATTCTAAGTCCCAAAATGAGATGTGATCTTGGATATATAGGGTGTGATATCTTTTCCCAGATGTGATCCTAGAAAAATAGGATGTGATGGAGAATGTTGGGTGAGATCCCAGAAATCCTAGATGTGACCCCAAAAATGGGGTACAATCCTAAAAGATAGGGTATGACATAACCCTAATTTCATATTCTAAACTAATCCAAAATGGGGCAAACCAGATACGATCCAGGAAATACTGGATGTGATGAAGAAATCTGGGACAACATGATGTGATGCGGGAAAAACTAGATGTGACACGGGTTTGACAAGGTGTGATCCGGAATCCCAGATTTGACCCAAAATTCAAAGGGCTATAAAAACTACCAGAAAGCATGAAAACAAAAATTAACAAATTCACGAGGTAGTTTTACAAGTACTTATCGAAGGTGTGTAGCCGGCTAGGCGCTGATGTTGACACTGAGCTTGAAATTATTCTTCCTGATTGGGACCACCATCTTCTCTACAGAGCTCTAGAATTTACCATGGGTAAAAGTGAAAATGAATAGTAAAATGGTGATTTTTGAGATATATATTGGTCTTTTGAGCTATTTAGGGGTTCTGACACTTCTCCTGGGCAACTGAAACTCCATTTCTATTCTCCTTTTGATCAATCAGGAACCAAATCAAAGGTGTCTAAGGTGTTTTATGCAGTACAGTAAAATTTTTGTGACATCCTAAAAATGCAGAATTGCTCCATTTGTTCTGAAAATCCATCTTCCAAAGTTCTATATAATCAAAATTGCACATTTTATCATAAATCTTGGTCTGACATCATTTTATCCATCCCACCACTCACATTTTTACGTAATTAAATTGGTTCTCATATTTTTACTCTTAACACACCTTCTTTCCTTCACTTCTTATAATCCATTCTTTCTTTCCCTATCTACTCTTGCAAGTAAAACATTCTTTCAACAAAGGGATTTTATTTCTTTCCTTTGATTTCGTTCCCAAGGGGGCATGATGACACTATATTTAACCAAATTTTTTCTTGAAATAGCATCAAAAATAACTTCATTATCAAAAAAATAAAAGGCATGACAGTTCCTTGACTAAGTCAAAACTGTTGGATTGAAGGCTTCGGTTCTCACAAGTTGTATATCCTATGTCTACTTTTTCTTAGAATATTATTAAGCTCCTGGTAGCTTCATACTGACTTTCAAATGACAACCAAGTTCAGAATCAGTATTATCAATCTTTGGACGACAACCAAGTTTAGGATTGGTATCTTTAAGATCTTTGCTTATTGACCTTTGTTTGATCAAGTTCAAAGTCAATTCTATCAGTTTAGTTCAATCAAGTGCAAGACTGATCTCATCAGACATTTCATTCAATCAAGAGTGGAATTCTCAATCTTTCTGAAGTTAACATTACAAACTTTCTTTGAATCAATGCATTGCTCGCACATCAATTCAAAGAGGGGCAAATGTAACCGCCCTAATTTGGTCTACTATTTCTATAGACCCTATTTTCCCTAAGCGTGATCATACCCCCAATTCTGTCCAGACAACTCTTCAATCGCCAGGCATAATTCATTCAAATCAAATTTAATATCCTAAGCGATCTAATCACTAAATTCTATTAATCACCTAAGCCAATCAAATCAAATCAATTTTAATTCAAATCATTTCAAATCAAACAGGGCTAAGGTATTTAGTTTTAAAAGAATTAAATAAATCCCTATTATATCTAATCACTTGCAAAACCCTATCTTCTAGCTTAAATTAATCTAATTAATTGGATATAGTCCTAATTAATTATCTAAAGCAATCAAAGGCTTAAATAATTAATTTTCCTATTTTTGAATGAATATATTAATTATAATTGATTTCATTAATATTTCCCTTAACCCATCTCAACCACCTTAACCCTAGGTTCAAACCCATCCCAACCTATTCCCCCCATGCTAAGCCTAATCCTAATCTTAATCCTATCCTAACCCACTTCCTAATGTTGTCACATTCTTAATACTGTGATTAGAAATCCAACCCACTTGAGAAAGTCAACTTTCTCAAGCTTGACTCTAAACCCTCACCCATGTTTCTTAAACCCTCACCATGCCTCTTAAATGCTTGCATTTAATGCATATGCCCTCCACCATGCCTCATTATTTCCTTTGGCATTAATGCCTATAACACCTCATTAATGGTTTTTACACCTCCATTAATGAACCTTGTCCCCCTCTCTCTCCTCATTTCTTCTATAAATAGAATAAGTTTTTAAGCTCAAATGGCCCTTAATTTTAGAGTTGAAAAAGTATTGTTATGCTGTTTAGATTAATTGTGAATTCATATTGCATAGTAGTTTTCATATTATGCATTATTATTATTATTATCATATTTTTTAGAGCTAATATGCATGTTTAGTGAGCATTTAGATTAGTTTTGATTCAAATCTTCCATTCTTAGGTTGTACATGTCACTGAAGCTCCTCCTAGATAGGAAGCAATAGATCAGTTTTAGTATTTAGCTTCAAACCCTTTCTATTTATTCTTTTCTACTAATATAATGATCTATTGAAGTTTCGTATTGCCGATAATAGGTATACACACAAAAAAATAAAAATAAAAATAAAAAATTTGTATATTGTGTAGACAACTAATTTAACAAACCCCCAATATGGAATATAAAAAATTAGATATTCATTTTGCATTGGGTCACCGTCCCATTTCCTCCACTCTGAAAACTTCAGGTAATGTTGCACCCATCAAGCATGCTTCCTTTCTTGTAGGTACAACAATGGAATTGAATAATGATGACTAATCCCATGCAGGTATAGATTCATGGCGCGAGGTAAAGGTATAGGTACAGTTGGAGGTGAAATAAATGCATAATATATGCGAAATAATTATATATATATGCATGATTATGTTAACCTATACATAATTGTGTATATGTATACATATTAGAAAGAAAGTAGAAATGATGATACAAGATAGAATGGTTGCAGAGCGGTGCAGACCAAAAACTATGGCAGGAAGAATGAAAAATGTTGAAAATAGGCAAACATCTATTGTTTTTAGTGCACCAAATCTTAGCATATATGTGGTAGATGGTGATTCACATGTGGTGAAATGGGATGTTTGTGCCCCCACTTTTCTAACGTAAAAAAAGAACACATGAACCGGCCCAACAACTTAAACACTTTAAATTAGGCATTTTTTATATTCCATATTGGGGGACTATTGAATTAGTTGTGTACACAACATGCAGAATGTTATATATATATATATATATATATATATATATATATATATATATATATATATAATTGTTCACGCAAAACAAACCACATAAAGCATGATGGAGTAACACAGAAGCAGACTTCATCATTTTAATGTAACCCTATGCAAAATGCAGGAATGCAGAAGTAGAGTTCATCATTTTAATGGAACACTATATGGATACGAATAATCATTCACAACAAAAAATGAAACCCTCTACCACATGTATGAAATAGTAAGAATTTTAATAGAATGGTCAGCATTTGAAGCAATGATGACAAAACAAACCACATAAAGCATGATGGACTAATGCAGAAGAAGATTTCATCATTTTAATGTAGCCCTTTAGTCACACAGATAATCATTCAACAGAAAAAAGAGACCCTCTATGGGATATTAACATTTTAATGAAATGCAAGGAATAGTATCTGCTACTTCATATATGTATATGTGTGCATGATTATTAAGGTATACTCATAATTGTGTATATGTATACAAGTACAGAAGAAAGCAGTGATGATGACACAAGATAGAACTAGAGCATGTGATGGAGGGGCAACTCTGATATGATTAGAAAGTGTAGATGATGCCATTAGTAGAAGGTTGCAATGTGTATTGGTGCTCTAAGTGACAGGTGCATGAAAAATAAGGTTATAAATTAATAAGGATGTAGTTGATGTATTTAGAACATAGAAAAAAGTAAGTTTACACAATATTCACCTATGAAATATAATGAGAAAGGTTAAGCATAGTGTACCAACCTGATTAGGATTGTGCAAAAAACCTCCCTTCAACTATGAGGTCTGCAGAGAATATTCAGACTTTGCATTAATTAATAGATAATTTATGCTTCACTTGTGTGGTCTACAAAGAATATTTAGACTTCCTATTTGTATTAATGAAAATGAACTTGCAAAATCCCTTTATAAATTAGTTTGGAAATTTGAATGTATAAGTTGAATGCATTCATTTATGGTTGTTGAATTTTGAATTTGAATTCTGGTGGGAAACATCCTATTAATTCATTCTTGTGCTACAAGTTTAGGTCTTGTTGATTGCAACCAAACAGTCATTTCATACCTGCATACCGAATTGAATGCATGTATGTGTAGATTTTGAATATCTAAATTCTTATTGTTTGCAACCAATCGGTCATTTTATGCTTGCATATTCAATTTATTTCTCATATTTAATTCTCATGTGTGGATTTAGCCTTACAATTTTTTTTATATGTTTTTTTTGTGTCTATATGGGATCCTTACACCAGTTGTTGAAAATGCAGGTACTATTTGGAGATAGATTAAATGCCTCAAAGATTACAAACCTATTTGGGAGAAAGTGCATATGAGAACCCATAAATTTTAGTTTGATTTCTAAAATTGTCATATGAGGGACCAATAACTGCTCTCTTGTATTTGTAATTTGACTAATTGTGTACCTTTGGTCCACTTGCATAAAGTGGTTATTGTAAACAATATGACTTTTTAATAAATGATTTATTCACTAAATTTGTGCAAGGAATGTTGTATTTCAATCACATAAGGACCAATAGTGGTTCAATTTTTTATTTTTATTTTTTAATCTATCTACTACTTGTTCATGTGTGAACATGTATTGGGGGTTGAATAAATATATTTTGGGTTCATTATGTACATTTATTGGTGTGTAGGATTATTCCGCATTGGGGGGTCCCTTTAACGAAAAGTGAACGGGTATTGGTGCTATGTCCACTATTGGTCCCTTTCCCCTAGTCGACATGTAGTGGGCTGAAAGGAGGGCACACCCAGGTTGAGATGATGTCAACGATATGCCCAGTCGAGCCAGTAGTGGAACAAAAAGTGAAAAGATCAAAGTGGCTCCTATGGAAACATACAAATGTCAAATTAAATTAATGTCTACACAAAATATTCTCTTAAATTTGCATAGGTATACTAAAGACGAAAATAAAATATTAAAGTGTGAATTAATGAATCACAGGAAGAATAGGAGAATAGGAGATGATTTATTAATTAGGGTCCATTTGGTTCCTGGTATTAACCTGGAATAGTCATTATTTAATGCAAGAATAAATTAATTCATCATTTGTGGCCATTTTTTGAATTTCAGAATTAGAAATTAATCCCCATTTTTAGGTCAATGCTTGGATTAATTAATTCAAAAAAACCCTGAAATTCATTTCTTATTCCAGAATAAGCTATTTATGGATTCGAAATTACAATAAAATATATAATTCGTCAGGTCCGTGTGTGAACGGTTCTTTAGGTTTTGTGGGAAAATGATTATTATTTTATTATATTTTTTTTATTTGATTATTTTTTTTTTTAAAATTTTATTATTATTATTATTATTATTATTATTATTATTATTTTCTTTTTAATCTTCTTGTTTTTTTATAAAAGTTAATAATTCAAAAATTAAAATTTGAACTGATAAAAAAAATGATAAGTTCAAAAATTAAAATTCGTAAGATTTTTTATTTTCTTTAATAATTATAATTTTTCAATAAGTTAAAAATATTCAAATTAATTAAAAAAATGAAAAATAATCCTTATTCCAATTCCACATTATGGGATCCAAACGCAGAATAGCTTATTGCAGCTTTCGTTTTCAGGATTAATTAATCTGAGAATAGGTCCTTATTCTAGAATAGGCCTATTATGGATAAATTAATTCCATGCACCAAATGGATATCACATAATACTGTACAAAACAAGTATTGGAAATATTATTATTTTCAAATGTAAGCAATGTTGTCATGAGAAGTTTTTCAGATTGTAGCTGTGAATGAATCAAAATTTGTTAAGAGGATGCATGAAAATGAAATCAGATTTTGGATTTTGGTCTTGTGAAGAGGGGAAGATATTTTGCAAAATGAGATATTTTGAGAGGAGACAGGTGTCTGTTGGAGATATTTTTGAATTTTCTTCTCTTTCTATATCTTTAATTTCTCTTCATTTTTAAAGGGTTCAAATTTTTTGGTTTTTCCAGAGGTTCCATTTTACTTGGTTCAAGTTGGAAGGTTCTAGTTCTTTTGGTTCTAGAGGAATATAGAAAATTGTATGAGACTATGTTAAAACTAAATAGAAAGTCTCGGGTCTTTGGCTATTATCGAAGTGGTTTATTTTGAAGCAATTTGTATACAGAAGCATCATCCTTCATACTTAATACAAAAATTCTAGATTCAGGTCTCTCCTTTGTGTTTACCTTTTTAGTTGTGAGTCTTTTGGTTTATTTTATAGAGTTTATCAATGTATAATTTATTATTCCTTAGTTTTGGTCAATGATCAAATTAAATGATGTTATGGATAAGACATAGGTTCATATGGTGTGCAGAGAGATTCTGTAAAAAGTATTGGTTGGGTTAATTGTATTTATGGCTTTGAATCTCTGACAGTAGTTAGTTTATGTATTCAGCATATGCATTAAGTACTACCCAATGGATAAGGCACTAGTTAGTGATTAGTATTTTCCATAGTGATGCATGTCTGGTTGGGTTTGGCTATATTTTGCCCAAATTTAAATCAAAATCATTTCAATCATTTTAGCTTTATGGTTGTGTTGTAGGGGCTTCATGGTAATTGAAAATCCATGAATGATTGGTCATCATTCAACACTCTCTTATCATTTTATGTTGTTTCCAATCCATAAAAAGTTGTAAAGCATTGTATATTGAGCTGGATTAGGTACACCCATCTTGGTCTTGTAGAGCAAGAAGTGCAGAGCACAGCCTTGTCCCTATAATTGGTCCAGTTACGTAAGATTTTTCCACATTTAGAACTAACCACTCTTTAAACTCTATCTATAGGTATATTGGTATCTTGCAAAGCGTAAAATCATTTTCTAACATCAACAAAATGGTGAATCTATTGGGGAATGATGTTAAAATCATCCTACAAACTATGGTATAAATAAGTCAAATCAATATTCAATTGAGTTAGGTCATCCGAGTAACCAACAAAATGGTGACTCTACTATAGAATAGAAATATATTGTCATAAATAACGTATGTTTTTCAACTTGAGCTGGACTCCTGGCCTGCTTATTTATAAATTCAGTCATTTTAACATATCCATTTGAGGAAATAGTTATCAATGTTTGTAAATCTGAAAATTTCTTAGATCATAGTTATCAGCCTGGTTGTTGTTGTAAGAAGTTTTTAATATCTTCTTTTTGAAAAGATGTCTCAATTCCCATCGATTTGTTGAAAGTCTAGTATCTTTGTGTAAATACAAACTTGTTGTTGGTACTAAAAAATACAAGGTTTTTGAGTACCTTGTTAAAAATTTTGCATTCTAGCCCCTTATGAGTACTTTTGAGACTTTTTGCCCAAATGCAATTCAGAATTTTTTCATGCATATCAGGTGTTCATCACTCTTTTATAGACATAAGAAGACATCCCAGATTTTCAGATTCAAGTTTTGAGTCATTTAGTGATGTCTTGTTTTGAGCACTTGTCATTTTTGCATATGCTGATTATAGTGTCAAATTGTTGTAACTTGCCTACTTTGCAACTGAATATCTTGCACCCTCTTAGGTTTCATGGGTCACTGCTTTGGGATTTTTTAAAATGTGTGTCAGAGAGATTATATTTTAAATCCTAAGTCATTTTGAATCCATTTGATAAGTTTTCAGTCTCCCCAAAGTTGGTCTTGCAAAACTGTCATGTTTCTCTGTTATGCCTAGATTTCCAAATAGCCTACTTTGAGGTCCTACAAGATGTGCTCCAGTTTAGGATTTTGCATAATTGAAAGTTTTCCCATGTTGCAAACATAAGAGTGTATCTATTTGAAGATTTTTAGACTCCTTCCAATCCAATTATCCACGTTTCTAGAGCCCGTCCATTTTTAATTTATTAAAGTTTTATTGAATTTTCAAAATTCAGAATTAAGTGACCTACTTTGTGCTTTTCCTATTTTCACCTAGTTCAAGGTCAAGAATAATTGAAATTTTTTCTACATTTTAGACTTGAAAATGAACTTCTCTAAAGATTTATAGACTTTGGTCAATCCACTTGATCATTTTTCCACGCTATTTCCAAATCCAGTTTATACATTCATATTTATTTGGCATGAAAATAAAAGAGCTGGTCATAGTTGTTGGTTTTGTCAACATGATGATCCCTCTTTGGCTGTGATTATGTTTCCTTCCATTGTAATATGTACACTATTCACTTGAAAAAGGGTGGAATGAGTATATTCTTTGTTGAAGCTGTGTGTTCTTGAAGACAAAATAAACTTTCAGAACTGAGCCTCTATAGAAGAATTTATTTCTGTTACAAAAAATAAAAGGAGGTGAGAATTAGTTGGCTGGGTATTTCATCTGTCATCACTGGTGTATTTATTTTTGGGCTTGGAGGTCAATTTATCTCTTTTACTTTGGCATGGGAAGAGGACTGGAGTTTGTGCATTTTCTAACAGCAATTGAGACTTCTAATCTGCTGCACAACTCCTCTATATTCTTGGTGTGAAACTGGGGACAAAGTATTTTGTTGGAAATTGGGAGCTTTGAAGAGAGGAATTCAACATTTGAAGAAAGTGCTGCACAGATTTGAGAAGAAGAAGCCACACATTGAATAAAGAAATAAAGTTTTAAAAGAAAACACAAATTTGCAGAAAGACAAAAAAAAAGTCATATTGTTGGGGGGCATAAATTTTTATTCAACCGTTGGATCGAGCTAAATTTTAGATATGTTTTTGAAAATATAATTCTATAGATTCTTACCAGAGCGATTTTCTAAATTCTTCTTGGTTTACAAGATACAGTTGTCTGTGTGTAGCACTATCAAGAGGATAAAATCATTTTTTTTTAGAATGCTTAAGAGCATTATCCCACATTTGCTGGGCTATGGAATTTTTTAATGTTTATATACTTGAGCACTCATAATGTAATATGAATTGGAAAGAAGGAAGGAGCTCCTTGTGGGCCTCTTGCCTAGATGAATTAAGTGCATGGCGGGACCCCTTATTTTGAGCCAAATTTCAAAAATACTTTAAAACAATATGGAAGCTTCATCCCAAATTCACCCTGAAAAGGCATTTCAAGATGTATATCAGGAAAAACAAGAACATATCAAATGTGAAGCTAGAGAGGAGGCTATCCACGTGTGTGCCCAGGCTGGAGTGCCTCACTTTCCATGCCCAAAGTCAAAGGTAAGTAAATTTTAGAAATGATGGCATGGCAAAGTGATGACATGGCAAAGAGGACATGTGGTAGCTAGTGGCAGAGTCGGGAGACAAAGAGAAGTTAGCCGCCAGGATTCAGAGACTTGGAGACTAACTACTAGTGGTTAGTTGTGAGGTCGCTGGAGGTTAGTAGTTAAGTCAAAAAGATTCAGAGACTTGGAGACTGAGGTTAGTCACCAGGTTGCTAGAAATTTAATGTTAAGTCAAATTCATTGCGAGACTTGGAGACTAACGCTAGTCTCCAAGTCTCCAAATCAATCTGTGGTTAGTGAAATAATCAAGAGACTTGGAGACTCATTATGCATATTTAACTGTGGTTAAGGAGTGGTTAGTAGTTCAGTTAAGCCAAGGTTGTCTCCAAGTCTCCAAATCAAACCATAGTTAAAGAAATTATCAAGAGACTTGGAGACAAGGAGTAAAAGTGAACCCGAAGTTAAAGGTGAGTTTGAAACTAGTTAAGGATAGCTAGTTAGAGAGTTCCACATGTCAAAATTTGGTGGCTTCTAGGTTTAAAATGGAGAAAATAAATATTTCAAGGAAATTTAAATATTGTGCAAAGTTTTAAAGGTTCAAATGTATAGTTTGGTGCAATTTTTATTTTGCAAGTATTTGAAAAATGCATTCCGGGAAGATGTTTCAACACAGGAGAGATCAGATTTTTGCAGAATAAGAATTAGATTTGGATAGAATGAAGATCAGAGAATAGGATCAGATTTGCATATAAGGTTGAGACAAAATGCACATATATTTTATTTGCAAAATCAGATTTATTAGAGCTTTCCCGAAGGTTTTTTGAGCAGAGAATATGATCAGATTTCAAATATATTTTGCAAATGAAATCAAATTTGAAAGGCTTCTCAGTGATAGAATAAAGGCAGTCAGATTTGCAGAGGATAAGTTTAGACTTTGAAAAGATAAATGGAGTTAGATGTTTCCAAGCATATATCAGATTTTTCAAGACTTTGAAAGCAACTTAAATATGATTATGAGATCACCGATAGAGCAAAGACAAATTTTGAAAAGGTAAAATGATTTTAAATTTTATGGAGAAAAGAAGGATAATAAGTGCAGATTAGATTTGAGAGGAGGACATGTGTTTGCCAGACATAATTTTTAGGGTTTCTTCTCTTCTATACATCCTCTTCTTTTCTCTGTTTTGAAGGTTCCTCTCCTCTACTCTATTGTGGGGTTTTCCCTACAGAAATTTAGAGCGGGTCCCAATGATGTTGAATATATTACTATGATATAAATTCCTCATCTTGTCTACGTATTTTAAGCTTCTTGTCTGGATATGTCAAAGCAGAATTTGTTAATGAAATACAGGTGTAGTTTCCCTCTTCTATATTGTCTTATATCTTTTATATTTTGTTTGTGCTCTGGTATGGTTTGTTTGTAAGGCATCCAAAACATATCTGCTACAAGGTAGTGTGTCTGATTGTTTATGAATTCCATTCAAGGAGAGGACTAAGTTTCATAGATACTTTGAGAGAGTAAAACATTATTGTAAGGATTTGATGCAGTGATATGGATATGAGAGGATAGTTTGGAAGGCATTCTATCTCAACTGCATGTAGTTTGTAAGGCACTCTATAGTGTCTTCATTAGTTTATCTCTGTAGTTTAATGTTTTCATTGACTCTTTGCCCAAGGATAGGCACTGGTTAGGGTTTACTGTTCAATTTTTATTCAATCATCAAGAATAAAACAAATACTCAAGATATACCACTATTACTAAATGCATACATGTTGTAAAAGGATTGTATTGAAGTAATACAGTTCATATTTCTGATTCCTTAAAGTAAAAGGAAGAAGGATGAAAGTCCTTATCTCATTGGTTTATGTTATTAAGACCATAGCCTGGCTTGTAGTACTCTATTTCAAACTAAATATTGCAATCTCCAAGGTACATTATAAGTTATTATAGTGAGGTCTGAAGTAAGTAACCAGTGAATGAATTAGTCCACCAAATACATAGGCTGAAGAATCAATAATATTTTAATAGGAAATACATGCTCGAGTCTGTGGAGCTCAAAAACAAAGGAGGTGATAATAGGTATCCCCAGTGTTATCAAATACCTCAGCAATTAGCCTTTCTCTTTTCAAAAGGGAGTTTGCATTCAAGTATAATCAGCATACTGTCATCTTAAGGTTGTGGTGCAAGAAAAAGAGCTAACAAATTGGCAACTCAGCTGGGGAAGTAAAAAGGTTTATTTCCTGGATTCTCTAGTGCACTATCTTTTTAATCTTTCAAACCAGTTGCAGTTGAGTCTAGTTATAGAGTCTGGATTTCAAGAGAAAAGATATATTTCTTATGATTTATAAGAAGAGTCAAGTCTATATGTTGTTTCCTGCAAAGTGTCTAAAATTTTTTTAGTTTCTCCTAGATAGTATCAAAAGGATCTCACTACTAGTGAGTGGTGACTCTAAGTTCTCTAATTTGCACTAGTGTGCATGTTAAAAAAAAAGACTACAAAAGAAGGTGGACTTGCAGCAACAGTGACAATAGATTTTTGGGCTCCTATGGTTATGGACATAGCCAAGTGAGGAATCATTAAAGGGATTTATATGTGGTATGTGTGAGTGAGCTGATTTGAAGAAGCTAGAGCTAAAAATGGATCTCAACCAGTTGTAAATCTTTCTTTGCAACAAGGTGGCAGCTCCACAAGTTGGAAGGCTGATTTGGAGGTGTTTTCAAATCACATATTTGTAGTAGCTCAAGTACATCTAGGTATTTCACAAAGTTTTGATAGTCTTCCTTATCAAGAGATTATAGCACTATAGAAAAAAGGAATCAGGTGTAAGAGAAGTTTACATGTTTCAAGTTTTACTTGCATTTTTGCAAAATTAGAAGGAGATATGTATTAGGAAAGATTAGTAGTTTGTAATCTTTTTGACCGCTAAGATGTCACAATCTAGTGATTGGATGGGTATTAATTTGTATGGGGCAATTAGTTTTGAGGTTATCCATGGATATCCAAATCATATTCCATCAAAGGTTAGGGAGTGTTTGCCAAAGTTTTACTGGTTTTGGTGAATAGTCGGCTGAAGATCATTTAGAAAATTTTGCTGACTTGGTAGATAATTATAATATTTTACATGAGGATATATTAATGAAACTTTTTATAATATCCTTAGTTGATATTGCAAGAGATTGGTTTAGAGACTTACCTCATGGCTTAATATAATCCATGGAAGCATTGGAGGTTTGTTTTACTGACAGTTTAGTAATTTTGAGCAGCTTAGTGATGTAGAGAAGTATGAGGATAAAAAGCACAGTGATGAGCCAGGCATATCTAAATCAAAAGATCCTATATCAGAGTTTGATCTTGTCAAAGAAAAGACAGATATGTTGAGGCAAAGGCTTCAAGAAAAGGTGGTGCTAATTTTACAAGGACACATGAATAGAGAAGAAAGTGAGTCATCATATGATTTTTACATAAGATTTGTTGATAAGCTAAAAGACTATGGTATCACTTTTTGTCCTCAAGAGTATGTATGGGTTGAGTTATTTGTCAAAATTTGTTTTCCCCATACATGAAATTTATCAATTTCTCACAGGGAAGAATTTTTTCAGCAAGTTATAGAATGGATAAAGGGTTTAGGAGATGCTTCTCCTAAAGACATATCAGATGTTGAGAATAATGATATTGAATCTGAAAATTTTGAGATTATTGAATAATCTAATGATAAATCTGACAATGAATCTGATTTTAATAATATTGAAAGTGATAAAGATGAATATATGTTTAGTAATGATGAGGAGTCTACTTGCAGTAAGGGTCTTGCTGATTATGATATTGATATAAAGCTTTATGAGTAGCAAGATAATGAGAAAGATATATGCAACCAGCAAGAAGACAACTATGATGCAGACATGAGTGTTTGTAGTGAGATCACTAAACAAGAAGATATGATTGCATAGGTTTCACTACAAGACTCCAACAAAGAAGAAATTTGTAGCATCATGCAAGAAGACAGTGAGTTAATGAATGAAGAAGATGACTGTTGTTCCCTTCATAGTGAACAAATTTCAGAGATTTTATCTTTTGAGTATCTCAGATATTTAGGAAGTAGAAGCTTTGAACTTTCATGTCCAAAACATATTGATTTTGACAAGGGAAATGAATCACTACATTCTGATTTTGACATATGTGATGTTGTTTCTTCTTGCACTCCTTCTTCATTAGGCTACAATAAAATTAAGTTTGACTTATCAGATGATGAGGTTTTTAGTATGGTTTCAGATTTAGCAGATGTGGAAATTCCAAGTATTGAGTTGAGTACTAATTTAGAGAATAGTGTGGATTTTGAATCTTGTCTTGATTCTAAGCCTGCCTTTGAACTATTAAATAGTGGTCAATTAGTGGCTCAAGCTTCAAAGGAAGAAACTAAATGTGTTGGTATTTTTCCTCCCACCCACCACTTTTCTCTAAGTTTGTTTGATGATGATAAGGTGCAGGATGCCTGTCTTGTTAGAAAGAGGATTTATGATATGCAAGGTGCTGCTATTTTTGATGAAGAGGTTATTGCTCCATGTCCTAAGTTTGATTATATACAAGGTGATGAGTCTTTTCTGACTTTGCATGACATGAAAGTGATGGATGTGAATGAACTTAATGATGAATGTCCAAGAAATATGACAAAGGTTGAGTATTACTCCTTTCAATTGAATGGTGAGTTTTTAAGTTGTGGTTTACAGATTAAAGATGATAAATGTTGCAGATATTTAATTTTGTTTTTATCTAATGAATGTGACATGTATATGCCACAAACTTTTTATGATGACAATTTGCCTAAAGTTTATGAAAGCTCACATGAAGAATTTGCAGATTTGTTGTCATATGATGAGTTGATACATGATGACAGTGGATTTGATCAAACAGATAAGAGTGGTACTGTTATCATATTTTTGAAAAATGGGTCAGAGAGCTTTGTGTTTGACAAAGGTAAGAGTTGATCTTAGTTTTGGGGCTTCAGGCCTCTTGTAGATAATATACATATTGTATAGTTGCTTTCCCTTTCAGTTGTGTGTTTTCTTTCAGTAAGAGGTTTCCCCATTTTTTGAGGAGAGGAGAATTTTGAAAGATGTAATAGAGAAGAGATATCAGTGAAAAGAGGAAAGTGAAAAGAGTTAAAATCTAATTTTTAAGTTTTGGGGTGTTCTGCTTCTACCATGAGATTCTAAAAGTTCTCTGCATGCCCACATGGGGCACACATCCACAGTCAGAGCCACTGTTGGTACTAAAAAATACAACAAGGTTTTTGAGTGCCTTGTTAAAAATTTTGCATTCTAGCCCCTTATGAGTACTTTTGAGACTTTTTTCCCAAATGCAATTCTAAATTTTTTCATACATATCAGGTGTTCATCACTCTTTTTTAGACATAAGAAGACATCCCAGATCATCAAATTCAAGTTTTGAGTCATTTAGTGATGTCTTGTTTTGAGCACTTGTCATTTTTGCATATGCTGATTATAGTGTCAAATTGTTGTAACTTGCCTACTTTGCAACTGAATATCTTGCATCCTCTTAGGTTTCATGGGTCACTACTTTGGGAGTGTTTAACTTGTGTGTCAGAGAGATTATATTTTTAATCCTAAGTCATTTTGAATCCATTTGATAAGTTTTCAGTCTCCCCAAAGTTGGTCTTGCAAAACTGTCATGTTTCTCTGTTATGCCCAGATTTCCAAATAACCTACTTTGAGGTCCTACAAGATGTATTCTAGTTTAGGATTTTGCATAATTGAAAGTTTTTCCATGTTGAAAACATAAGAGTGTATCTATTTGAATATTTTTAGACTCATTCCAATCCAGTTATCCACTTTTCCAGAGCCTTTCCATTTTTAATTTATTAAAGTTTTATTGAATGTGCAAAATTCAGAATTAAGTAACCTACTTTGTACTCTCCCTATTTTCACCTAGTTCAAGGTCAAGCATAATTGAAATTTTTTTAGCATTGTAGACTTGGAAATGAACTTCTCTAATGATTTACAGACTTTGGTCAATCCACTTGATCATTTTTCCATGCTATTTCCAAATCCAGTTGATACATTCATATTTATTTGGCATGAAAATAAAAGAGTTGGTCATAGCTACTGGTTGTGTCAACATGATGATCCCTCTTTGGCTATGATTATGTTTCCTTCGATTTTAATATGTACACTATTCACTTGAAAAAGGGTGGAATGAGTATAGTCTTTAATGAAGCTGTGTGTTCTTGAAGACAAAATGAACTTTAAGAACTGAGCCTATATAGAAGAATTTATTGATGTTACAAAAAATAAAAGGAGGTGAGAATTAGTTGGATGGGTATTACATCTATCATCATTGGTGTATGTATTTTTGGGCTTGGAGGTCAATTTATCTCTTTTACTTTGGCATGGGAAGAGGACTGGAGTTTGTGCATTTTCTAACAACAATTGAGACTTCTAATCTGCTGCACAACTCTTCTATATTCTTGGTGTGGAATTGGGGACAAAGTATTTTGTTGGCAATTGGGAGCTTTGAAGAGAGGAAGTCAGCATTGGAAGAAAGTGCTGCACAGATTTGAGAAGAAGAAGCCACACATTGAATAAAGAAACAAAGTTTTAAAAGAAAACATGAATTTGCAGAGAGACAGAAAAATAGTCATATTGCGGGGGGCATAAATTTTTATTAAACTGTTGGATCAAGCTAAATATTGGATATGTTGTCGCAAATCTAATTCTACAGATTCTCAATGGAGAGATTTTCCAAATTCTTCTTGGTTTGCGAGATACAGTTGTCTGGGTGCAGCACTATCAAGAGGATAAAATCTTTTTTTTAATGCTTAAGAGCATTATCCCACATTTGCTGGGCGATGGCAATTTTTAATGTTTATATACTTGAGTACTCACAATATAATATGAATTGGAAAGAAGGAAGGATCTCCTTATGGGCCTCTTGTCTAGATGGATTAAGTGCATGGTGTGACCCCTTATTTTGAGAAAAATTTCAAAAATACTTTAAAACCATATGGAAGCTTAATCCCACATTCACCTTGCAAAGGCATTTTGAGATGTATATAAGGAAAAACAAGAACATATCAAATGTGAAGCTGAAGAGGAGGCTATCCACATGCACACCTAGGATGGAGTGCCTTGATTTCTATTCCCAAAGTCGAATGTAAGTAAATTTTGTAGAAGTGATGACATGGCAAAGTGATGATGTGGCAAAGAGGACATGTGGCAGCTAGTCGCAGAGTCGGGAGACAAAGAGAAGTTAGCCACTAGGATTGAGAGACTTGGAGACTAACCGCTAGTGGTTAGTTGTGAGGTTGCTGGAGGTTAGTAGTTAAGTCAAAAAGATTTAGAGACTTGGAGACTGAGGTTAGTCACCAAGTCACTAGACATTTAATGTTAAGTCAAATTCATTGCGAGACTTGGAGACTAAAGCTAGTCTCCAAGTCTCCAAATCAAATTGTGGTTAGTGAAATAATCAAGAGACTTGGAGACTCATTATGCAGAGTTAACTATGGTTAAGGAGTGGTTAGTAGTTAAGTTAAGCCAAGGTTGTCTCCAAGTCTCCAAATCAAACCATGGTTAAAGAAATTATCAAGAGACTTGGAGACAAGGAGTAAAAGTGAACCTGGAGTTAAAGGTGAGTTTGAAACTAGTTAAGGATAGCCAGTTAGAGAGTCCCACATGTCAAAATATGGTGGTTTCTAGGTTTAAAATGTAGAAAATAAATATTTCAAGGAAATTTAAATATTGTGCAAAGTTTTAAAGGTTCAAATGTATAGTTTGGTGCAATTTTTATTTTGCAAGTATTTGAAAAATGCATTCCAGGAAGATGTTTCAACACAGGAGAGATCAGATTTTTGTAGAATAAGAATTAGATTTGGACAGAATGAAGATCATAGAATAGGATCAGATTTGCATATAAGGTTGAGACAAAATGCACATATATTTTATTTGCAAAATCAGATTTATTGGAGCTTTCCCGAAGGTTTTTTGAACAGAGAATATGATCAAATTTCAAAGATATTTTGCAAATGAAATCAAATTTGAAAGGATTCTTAGTGACAAAATAAAGGCAGACAAATTTGCAGAGGTTAAGTTCATACTTTGAAAAGATAAATGGAGTCAGATGTTTGCAAGCATATATCAGATTTTTCAAGACTTTGAAAGAAACTTAAATCTGATTATGAGATCACCGATAGAGCAAAGGAAATTTTTGAAAAGGTAAAATGATTTTAAATTTTATGGAGAAAAGAAGGATAATAAGTGTAGATTAGATTTGAGAGCAGGACAGGTGTTTGCTAGACATAGTTTTTAGGGTTTCTTCTCTTCTATACATCCTCTTCTTTTCTCTGTTTTGAAGGTTCCTCTCCTCTGCTCTGTTTTGGGGTTTTTCCCTGCAGAATTTTAGAGTAGGTCCCAATGATGTTGAATATATTATTGTGATGTAAATTCCTCATCTTGTCTCAATATTTTAAGCTTCTTTTTTGGATATGTCAAAGCAGAATTTGTTAATGAAATACAGGTGTAGTTTCCCTCTTCTATATTTTCTTGTCTCTTTTATAATTTGTTTGTGCTCTAGTATGGTCTGTTTGTAAGGCATCCAAAACATACCTGCTACAAGGTAGTGTGTCTGATTATTTATGAATTCCTTTCAAGGAGAGGACTAAGTTTCATAGATAATTTCAGAGAGAAAAACATTATTGTAAGGATTTGATGCAGTGATATGGATATGAGAGGATAGTTTGTAAGGCATTCTATCTCAACTACATGTAGTTTGTAAGGCACTCTATAGTATCTTCATTAGTTTATCTTTGTTGTTTCATGTTTTCATTGACTCTTTGCCCAAGGATAGGCACTGGTTAGGGTTTGCTGTTCATTTTTTATTCAATCATCAAGCATAAAATAAATACTCAAGATATACCATTGTTACTAAATGCATACATGTTGTAAAAGGATTGTATTGAAGTAATATAGTTCATAGTGCTCATTCCTTGTAGAGAGTATCATTAGGTTGCCCCTCCTAAAGTAAAAGGAAGAAGGATGAAAGTCCTTGTCTCATTGGTTTATGTTATTAAGACCATAGCCTGGCTTGTAGTACTCTATTTCAAACTAATTATTGCAATCTCCAAGGTACTTTATAAGTTATTATAGTGAGGTCTAAAGTAAGTAACCAGTGAATGAATTAGTCCACCAAATACATAGGCTGAAGAATCAGTAATCTTTTAATAGGTAATACATGCCCAAGTCTGTGGAACTCCAAAATGAAGGAAGTGATAATAGGTATCCCCAGTGTGATCAAATACCTCAGCAATTAGCCTTTCTCTTATCAAAAGGGAGTTTGCATTCAAGTATAATCAGTATACTATCAGCTTAAGGTTGTGGTGCAAGAAAAAGAGCTAACACTTGACTTTGTTCTACAAATGGTTTATATATTGATTAGTTGGTGGTGACTCTCAAAGATCTCTACACTAGTGTGTGTTTAATTGAATGAAATTTGATCATCGATTGGAATTAATTGCAACAAAGATTTAGCAAACGCTTAGAGATTGAGTGGTTGAATGACCTAGTCAGGAGGAAGTAAGAAGAATGGAAGAAACAAAGGAAATTACTCAGGTATCCCTTAAAGCCTTCCAAGATAGCTTGGTTCCTTGTAAGGTTAATAAGTCACTAAAGAAAGGAAAGTAGATCTGAAGTTTGTCATACATCTTGTTTAAATTTTAGTTATCAAATCAAAAGAATGTTATTATTTTGAAGAAAATAATTGCATAAGTTGAGTAGAAGATTTTGCAAATGGAAATGATGTATTGTTAGATGATGGTTCAATGGAGATTACAAATGTAATGGATATAGATGTGCTTCCTAGATCTATAAATTACCAGGAAAATCTTGAAGAAATTGATAGGGATATTTCATTGATAAATCAAAGCATCCAAGATGATTGCATATTGATTTTAAGAAAAAAGGTAGGAGAGAGATAGGAAGAATTAGTACATTTATTTTATGAAAAGTTTTGTAATGCATATAATGAGCTTCCAATGGGTGTTGAATTTCAAGAATCTACATATATGGATTTTTCTTTTAGAGCTTTGTGTGCCTGAATTAGTCAATTGGCCTGCATCCCTTAGAGAAGAAGTTATTGAACATGCTAAAAAATGGATAGATTGGATTGAGGAATATGAATCTGAAAATGCACTTGATGATGACTATATTTATGTTGAAGATGAAGCCACTGAATATCAAGATGTTAAAGATGAATCTGTAGTCAACAATTTTTCCGTTAAACCTATATATTTTTCTTCTTCTCAGCATAATAGTGCAGATTTCTTGTCAGTTTAAGGAAGATTTTTGCGAACAACAAGAGGATGATTATGGTGCAAGTGAAAGTTGTTGTGATGATTCCTTTGAAAATATTGACATGATCCA
Source organism: Thuja plicata (assembly GCA_018584345.1). Lineage (NCBI taxonomy): Eukaryota > Viridiplantae > Streptophyta > Pinopsida > Cupressales > Cupressaceae > Thuja > Thuja plicata. The sequence goes on along the minus strand of MU223372.1, from coordinate 2,305,594 downwards.
AGAGGTTCTAATCCATTCTTCAAATGGGGAAACTATTTGTACCATTATGCGAGAGGTCAAAGAAAGTGAACATGAAGTCCAATGCCCATTAAGGAGTGAGGAAATTTCAAAACTCTTAGCTGCTGATTTTCTGAAGTATGCACCTGAAGTGGACTCTACTTCCCAGTACCTAGTTAATATATGCTTTTATAATGATTATATGCTTATGGGTGTGAAGTGTGATACATATAATAATTTTTATTTTCCTACCTTTGATTCAAATAATGTGCACAATCAAAGTGCGCATGAGTATGAAAAAATTGCAAAAGTTGTGTACGATGAGTATGAAGACTCATACACTGATATAAGTTTTGACTTGGATGGACTCTACATGAAACAATCTGGTGCTGATTCTTCTTTTGAAAAGATTAATAAGTCTACATGTGTATTCTTAGATTTGCAAGTATTAAGTGAGCCATTGTTTGATGATACATTTTGATGTTTGGAATGCTGATAGAAGTTGTGATCAGCAAGTTATCTCAAGTTTTATGTAGTCAAGGTTTTTTGGATGCATTTTATAATAGTTTGCAATTTATTGTTATTAATGAGATTCATTCTTTTGTGCAAAGTAGTATGCAAAATGTATCTGTTGATTCTGACCATGTGAAGGGGTTAGAGTATCTTTCTTTTCATCTTGTCAGTGGTAGTGAAAGGTGTGAAAATTTTGTGTCACATAATAGTCAACATTTTCACGAGTTTGATTATTTTATGCTAGTTGAAGGTGGATATGTTTAGTTTATTTTATATATGCTGAAAAAATATGGCAGTATGTTTGATCAAGCAGATGTAAGTAGTGATTTCAGTTTTCCTTTGGTAAATGGAAATGAAAATCAGATATTTGATAGAGGTAAGTGATGATTTCAGTTTTATGGCTTTGGGTCATGTGTAAAAAATTTTCATGTTTGTACAGTTGCTTTTCTTTCAACAGTGTTTGGTGTTTGGTTTTCAATAAGGAACCTGATTTTTGAAGTGAAAAGAAGTAATCTAATTTTTTTTTGATGGTTTGCTCCACCATGAGATTCTAAGTCCCCTACATGCCCACAAGGGATATGCATCCCCATTCACAGCCACTATTGGCACTCTCAAATTTCAGAGTGACTATGTTGAAAATTTCTCTAAGACACAAAGTTAGTGCCCCTAAAAAATTTTGATATTTCCTACTTTGCGTCAAATTTAAATGAGACCTAGATATTTTCATGATAGATCAATCTAGGGAACATGTACATCACCTATTATAGATAAAGTGTATTATTTTTTAGCTTTCAAAATTCAGATTGAATATATTTTGGAGATAGCTATTTGGAGGTGTTAACCTCAATCTGCACTTTGCAAATTTCTAGATTTTACTCAATGACCCACTTTGGAAGTTTGCATCTTAGGCCCAGTTGAACCTTATGGTATAAGAAATATTCTAAGATATTACAGGCATGAAATTGAGTTGATGTGGACAAAAGTCTTGTTGCTGCTACAGAACTAGCTTGGCTCTATTCTGAGATCTTTCTCCTAGATCTCTTAGGGTGTTCACAACCCTAAACTAAGGTAATTCACTCTCAACTTTACCTCCTATTCAAGACTCAATCCCCATCAAAATGCTTTTCATCTCCTTCTTTCTGAACCTACACAAATAGATTCATTCTACTTGCTTATTTAATGTTTTTTGAACATTTCTTTAATTATCTTCCCTAGTCGGACTATTACCAAGCTCGCCTAGGGTAAGATCTCTAGACTCTTTGATTTTTCTTCTCCTATAGGAAAAAAAAGGAAATATGTACAAGGGATCCTATCGAGTTCCATCCCAACACATGACTCTCACCATGGATTTAGGAACCTTGAGGGGCCATTACTATTTACAACCCAGAATGGGTGAAGAACTAATAACTTCCAAAACAAAAAATAAAGTAACTAATCTACTTGCATGCAAAAGGAACCACAAAGAAACTTGATATCCACTAAACACACAATTTGCAACTTCTCATTACTGGAAACAAAAAAAAATAGTACAATAATCTACCAATTCTCTAACTTTCCTATAGCTTCTCTTCTTCTTCAATCTCTACTCTCTAGATCTCTAAAATGAAGGCTTTTGATGTTATTAGTAACCATCCTCTCATAGGAAACAACCCTAACAATCCACTCATTTGCAAGAATATCTTCAGGAACCGTTACACTAACCATACTTTCCATAAAAGACAAGATCCAATTTTAAAGGGCCGTTATGATGGAATATTGTTGAGAAACAGTAAAGAAAACTGAGCTCTAGTGTTGGTCGAGCTACTAGGCACCAATGTAGGCCGAGCTGCTAGGCACAAATGTAGGCCGAGCTGCTAGGTAGTGTAGGCCAAGTTGCTAGATAGTGTAGGCCGAGCTGCTATGCCGTGTAGGCCGAGCTACTAGGAAGTGTAGGCCAAGCTGCTAGGCAATGTAGGTTGAGCTTCTAGGTAGTGTAGGCTGAGCTGCTAGGCAATGTAGGCTGAGCTACTAGGCAGTGTAGGTCAAGCTGCTAGGCACTACTGTAGGCCGAGTGCCAGTGATACCAAGAAGCTTATCCAAGGCTCCTGATGCCTTGGTTGGATTTCCATAGGCTTACAAACTACCTTACACAAACATAAATAAAGGAAACCAACTAAGAAACCTATCTAGACATGGATTGACCTAGTCATATCCATCTTAGGAAAATAAAACAAATAACCTTCTAAGGTCCACACACACTCTCCTGACTTGGATAGAGTCAATACATGCCAGAAATAAGGAGCTAGGGGTTTGAATTAGGTGTGCTCCTACACCATGAGTCTACATATGAATTTCCAGATCCTCGTGACTTCATATGATAAGTTTTATAGGGCCATTCTGTTCATAATTTATTCTAATTTTCTAGGTATAAAGTGCAGAATTAGAGAGTATCCTACTTTGGGATCCCATAGTTTACACCTAGTTGGATGACATGAGGAATTGAATGTTCCCCTTTATTGTAATCATGGAAATGTTCCGTAATCAATATTTTTAAACCATGGTCAATCCATCTGGTTAGTTTTCTCGGCCAAATCCAAATCAAGTTTATGTAGTGTTACTGAATTTTAATTCAGAAAGTTATTAAAGGGTTGACTTTGAGCGTTAATGTCAGTTGACCAGTTGATTATCAGATAAATCTAAATAAAGCCTATTTTATATATGTGAAATTAAATTCATGTCCAGGATTTTAGGAGTTAGGGTGTTCATTCGATGGGTTTTTGAAGTCAAAACTAAAATCCATTTATTCAGGTTGCCAGTTTTGATAGAGTTAAATTTGCAAAACAATCATTTTTAGAGTATTGTAACTTCGTATCAAATGGTTGTTTTGAAATGCATGGCTGCTATAGAGACAACCTCTTCCATTCCTATTCTAATGTGGAAGATTTAAAAATAGATTTTGAACATTTGTCAAAGACTACGCAATTTTCAATTATTGAATTGAGATTTTAGAAACTTTCAAAGAAAATATGATTGGTTTCTATAAGGCTAGATTTTTTCCCTACCTACGCCAAAGTTTTTCTAGAAAGTACACATTAGTAGGTGTAATAATTAAATTCATCTTTTCTTGTGCTCCATGTTGGGAATGAGGCAATGGAAACTTTCAGGAAAATCCTATTCCTTGGTTTAAAGCCAACCATTCTCCTCCCAGCTCGCGCCAATTTGAAAGCCAGTCAAAATAGAAGCATGTAGAACTTCCAAATCAAGTGCAATCGATTGGCATAAGCCATTCTCATGACCATCTATCCTATTTCCCTACATCTACACCTTTCATTTATCAAAGCATCAATGGACATGGTAAAATAGAGATAGTGCAAGGCAGTTTTCTTTCAAAGCTATAAACCATTAGTCCCACATGCGCAAGGGGTGGTACTTTTCAATGTTTATATATGGAAATACTTACCTTGTGATTTGAAGTAAAGATCCAAGAGCTCTTTGGAGAGCTAATTGGTGACCACATGTAGTGGAAGTATGTTGGTAACTACACAGACTGGAGGTAGGCAAAGTAAATTTTGGCGCACTGGCAAAATTTTTGTAACAAGAGATATTGGGTTTTTATCCCACATTCCCTGGTATGTGGCATTTTTTGGTGTTTAAATAGAAAATCTCCTGCATACTAATATGAAGAAAAGAAAAGGCTCTTGGTGTGTGTGGTTGGTTGGAGCCTTGGTGGATGCACTCGGTCGATTGGAGGACGTGATGATTTTGAAGCTAAAAAAATTTGGTGGGGCGTGCGCATGAGGTGGAGAAGCCAAAAGGGCATAACACATGGCAGCAGAGGACCTTTCTGATGCATGAATCTTGAGATAGAGATAAAATGATAGGTTTGATCCTGTAGTAGCATCAAAAATACCATCAAGGGACCGTGCCTAGTCAACATGTGGTAGGTTGATAACAGACCACGCCCGCGTTGAGATGATGTTAGAGGTGTGCCCAGTCAGATCAAGTAGTTTCTCATATTGATGTGTGTAGGTGAAGAGATGTTGAAGTGGCACCTAGGTGTTTTGTAGAGCTAGTGGTCAAGTGACAAGTGACAAGGTCAAAGTAGCTCCTGTGTAGAAATACAAATGTGAAATTAAATTAATGTTTGGATAAAATAGTATCTTAAATACCATCAGTTAGTTGTGAAATCTATAACCTAATAAATTACTTAATTTCTCCTATCATTGACATCTCAAACTCGTTCTTCATCTCTCCTTGCAAATGCCAAACTCATCTCATCATTTCCTCTAAAAATTATGTTATCCAAAAAACTTCATCTAACAGTATCTTATCGCCTTCAACCTTCAAGTACACATTACTATATTCACTTGCTCTTATGAAATCAATCTTGATGAGATAAGAGTGTAATCTTTCATACCATGCTATAGGTGCATGTTTCAGTCCATACAATGCATTTTGAAGCTTGCACACCATGTCCTTGTTCACTGCCAATGAAAATCCATCTAGTTTCTCTATGTAAACCTCTTCTTCAAGCATCTCATTTAGAAAAGGAGATTTCACATCCATTTGAAAAACTTTAAAATTCATGTAGTTAACATAAGAAAGTACAATTTTTGCCATTTCAAGTCCTTTCATATGAGAAAATGTCTCTCCATACTCTAGTCCTTCCTCTTGTGCACAACCCTTACACACATGTCTTTCCTTATTACGAACCACTTCTCCATATTCTTTCTTTTTGTTTCCCTAAAAGTCACTTTGTACCAATCACATTCTTTTATGTTGGTCTATGAATAAGTGTGCATGTGTCATTCTTCTCAATTTGATCAATTTCTTCTTCCATTTATTTTATCTTGTCTTCACTCTTCATGGTTCCTTCATAGTTTTAGTCTCAATCTTTTAAATCAGACATGTACTCTCTCTAATTCTATTTCTTGTATGCATTCCAACATTTTGATCACCAATGGTCTGGTCAGTAGAATGATTCATTTTCACATGCCTTGGAATAACAAGTTTAGGTCTAGGTTTTTCTACTTCTTTTTCCATCGGTTGAATCACTTTTTCCTCATTGTTTTGTTCAATAGTTTCTTTCTCTTGTGGTTGCACATAGAAAAATTCCTGATCATTTTTTTTGTTCTTTCTTTCTTGTTTCATCATATTTATTTAGATATTCATCTACCTTCACATTGGCACTTTCAACCTTCTTGTTATTCCTTTTATTGAGACACTTATAGGCCTTTCATTTGGTATAATATCCCAATAAAATACCTTCATCACTCTTAGGATGAAACTTTTCAGTGAAATTATCTCTCTTGATATAGAGTCTACTACCAAAAACATTTAAATATTTAACACTAGGTGTGTGACCATACCACAATTCATAAGTTGTATTACTAGTTAATTTCTTCCCTTATACCTAGTTCATTGTGTAGACTATAGGGCTAATGGATTATCTATAATATGACTTAGGTACATCACCTTGAATCATCATTGTCCTGGCAACATCAACTATAGTTTTATTCCTCCTTTCTATCACTCCATTTTGTTGAGGAGTCCTTGGTGCTGAAATTTGTCTCTTGGTTCCATTTTATTCAAAATACTTAATGAACTCCCATGAAGTGAACTATCCTCCTTTGTCTAAGCTTAAACACTTTAAGCTCTTACATGTTTCATTCTAAATGAATTCCTTAAACACTTTTAACTTATAGACAACTTCACATATATCCTTCAAGAATGTCACCCACATCATTGTTGAATAGTCATCAATAAACAACATTAAATAATTATCATCATTATAACTCTTTATCCTCATCGGGCCACAAAGATCAATATGTACTAAGTCTAATATAGTTTTAGATGAAAAATACTTACTAATGGAATTAAAACAAGTCAACTTACCCAACTGACATTCCTCTCACATTACATTATCTAGTTTTACAAGTTGTGGAAATCCCCTAATATCATTTGACTTACTAACCTTGATCAAATTATCAAAATTCATTGATAGAGCCTTTTATACCACAACCATCTTAAACCTTAGCAACCAAACAACTATTAACAGTGGTATTCAAATGGAATAAGTTACCTTTGGTTTGTTTCTGGTGCAGGAGCACCTATGAAGTCACCTAAGGTCACCATGTATCCAATCAAAGGCAAAGAGTCAAAGTCATCCCTAAATGTAAATTGGGGTGTATTAGAACCAATAATGACAATTTGTAATAAAGAATGCAATGAAATATTGTCAATTCCTATTTGTCTAGGTAAAGAACTAGGACACCAAACTATTGTAAGTTGGGTAAATAGTACCCAAAAGGGTCTAAGTAGGACTTATAAGTCTTTAAGGGAGTTAATTAGACCCTAGGAATAAGATTCAATAAGTTTTATATGTTAAAATGCTTAAATTTTCAAAATTATGTAAGTTAAGAATTCAAATATTTGAATCTTAACGGTTACTTAGTTTAGGAGGGAAATGGAGTTTTAATGACTAAATGAAATTGTAACCAAACCAAACTGATTTGAGTTGGTTGATATTGTTACTAAGAATTATATATGATTTTCCTATGGCAGGGAAAATAAATAGTACAGTCTGGTACATAGATTGTACGGACAACACTAGTTAGAAGCAATAAAGTGGTAGTTTTTACAAATTTCTTGATTTTGGAATGTTTCAATGAGTCTAATTCATTGAATATACATTTGTGTGTATTTCATAACCTTTGTAGATCCATTTTAAATTCATTTTTATTGAGTTTTCATTGAAGGGTTTGACTGTACTGTAACAAGGCACAATTTTGCATTGTTTTAGGAGAATGGATTGAGATTCATCCCCTTTTTGTAACCAATGTAACTTGGGGATGAATCACACATATGTATTATAGTTTTCTAACACTGAAAAATGTAAGAATAACCTTCAAATGTTGCAAGAGATCTCCATTTGGTGATTGTTGCATGGTTAAGGAGAATGGAAATGCTTGGAATGCTACTGAAGTAGCATATTGGGCCTCCTGAGGGGTACTTTTTATGTTGGGAAGCACTTATTTATGGTAAAAGAATGGTGAATCAACCTTTTTTTGGTTTAGATTTTCCTTGGAGAGTATGGATTGAAGAAGCCCTAGTTTTGGGGGGTTTGGGAAGCCTAATTTGGGGCTTTTGATGTTCCCAAGGGTCTGAGACAAATCCTTTTAGATTTACATGTTTTAGGGCATAATTAATCACTTTCCAAGAATTGGAGTCTTTTGGTTAAGTTTATGATATAGTTCCTTTGTAAAAGTTCCCATTTTAATGCATTTTTGGGTCTGAAAGTTGTAACAGAAGGGTATGGTCCAAAACAACCTACCTCTTTCTTTGTATATGTTATAAAAATTGATAAAGGGTATCTGAAAACCTAATTTTTTTGCCAATTAATTCAATTTTTTTTGAAGTTATGGGCTCTGGAAGGTCGTTGTTGTCCTAATGCAATACAATTAGGCCTCTTGGTAGAATTCAAGCACTTTGTGCATAGCCCATAGAATTTGACTCCATAGCCAATTGATTTCTTCTGAATTTGGTTGAATTTAGTCTCTTGTGGATATAGAAACCTTGAGTCAAGGTGTTGGGTTGAAATCTCCTTTTGAGTTATTTGGGAAGGGTGTCTTTGAACCTTGTATTTCACTTATATGTTCAATCCTTCCATTTTTTCAAGAATCCCAATACCCTATTCTCTACTCCAAGTGGTGTCAGAGAAATTAATAACTTGGGAGTAAAGTTAGGTGTGCATGTCTGAAGAATATTTTGAAGAAGAGGCTCAAAACAAGCCTCCAAAATGACAAACATGGAGCTTGCTAAGATGGTGATGGAGAAATAAAAAAAGAACAAAACATTGGAAGAAGTCATTGAAAGGTTGACCTATCTTGTTGAGAAGAGGGATTCAGACCCTCGTGATGATGAAGGTGAAGCAGAATATGAGCCTGATGAAGAAAGGTTGGATCTTGAGGTTGCTAGAATAGTGAAGATCCTGAAGACAGTTAAAGGAGGAGAATCCAAAGTTAGAGAAGATATCCCAATGTATGATGGGAAGATAGATGAGGAAGTGCTCCTTGATTAGTTCAGTGCTATTGAGGACCACTTTTACTATGAGGACATTCAAGACAAGCATAAAGTTAAGATTGGAAAAGAAAGACTTAAGAGTCATGCATTGCTATGATGGGATTTCCTACAAGCAGAAAGGTGGAAGAAAAGTCTACCAAAGATCACATCATGGCCTAGAATGATGACTAAAATGAGGGAGAAGTTTCTATCTAAGAACTACAAGGTTCAACTCTTCAAGAATATTCAAGGGTTGAAGCAGAAGGACATGGATGTCCAAATGTATACAGAGGAATTCGACAAGCTTGACATTAGAACCTCTCATGATGAATATGTGGAAGAGAAGGTGGATAGATATCTTGGAGGGATAAGGTACAAGATCTAGGATGAGATGAGCATGGCCACACCAAGGACTCTTGAAGATTTATACAAGTTGGAAATGAAAGAAGAAGACAAGCTTAGATGAAGGCAAGAGAGGCAAGGTAGTTCAAGAGGGCAACAAAACAAGGGCAAGGGGGTATATCCAAGCCAAGGATAGAATGAGAAGGGTAGAGAGAAAGTATTAGATAAGAAAGGAGAACAAAGAGGTGGTAGAGGAAAGATCTTCCTTGGAAAGTGCTACAAGTATGGTGTAGAAGGACACCTATTCTACAAGTTTCCTAAAAGAGGAGCCAAGAAGAATGATAAGAGGGTCCAATTGGTCCAAGGAGAAGATGAAAATAAACAACAAGAGGAAGAAGAAGCACACCATGACTATGCATATCCTCAAGAAGGTGAGTGTCTCTTGATGGGAAGGTCACATATCCAACATATACCCAAGGTATCTATCTTTAGAACAATTTGTAAATACTATGGAAAAATATGCAAGGTTATCATATATTCCAGTTCATTTGACAATCTAGTGTCCTATAAGATGGTAAATAAGTTAAAATTACCTAGATTTCCTATTGGTATACCATATAAGGCCTCTTGGGTCAGTAATGATCAGAATATTGTGATTAAGGAGCAATCATGCATAGATTTTTCCATTGGGAGTTATGTTGATAGGGTTCTATGTGATATAGTTCCCATGACATGTTGCCACATCATCTTAGGGAGACCATGGCAGGATTCAAGGTAGAGCGTCCATTATGGGTTGAAAAATGAGTATGTAGTGCACAAGGAGGGAAGAAAATTCACTCTTAAACCTCTTCCAAGTCAAGTAGAATAAGTTGGTAGCATCATTATTTTTGGTGCAAAAGCATATGTTGATTTGAAGATTCCATAGTATGGGAAGATGGGGACTATAGAGAAGCAGCCTAAGACCATTTTACTGGGCTTGAAAGATGATTTTGTGGACAGTAATGAGGCATTGGCTGTGAAACAAAAAATAGAGCATGAAGATGGTGTCCTTATTGGAACAATGTGGTGTCCTTTGGAGAAAGAAATGAAGAAAATTACAGGGGTTCCATTGAAGGAAAAAAGGGTCTATCTGATCCTAAAAAGGAGTTTCAAGGATAGTTTGTGAAGCTACAAGTTCACTATCCACAACAAAAAATAGGCAAGCTTGATGAAAGATTTGAAAATGAACAATATTATTCCTTGTTTCTAACCCTTTGAGTGAAGGTTTGAATGATAGTAAAAGGGGTTTGTTATCAGATTAGAGGCCTGATCAAGGACAGAGAGGAAGACCACCTTCAAGGAGGATGGGTGGAGGAAAGACTAAGTCCCTTAGTTCTTGGGACAATAACTTTTTCCAAGGTGGGGTGTATGGTGCAGGAGAACCTATGAAATCACCTAAGGTCACCATGGATCTAGTCAAAGGTAGAGGATCAAATTCATCCCTAAATGTAAATTGAGGTGTATTAGAACCAATAATGACAATTTTTAATACAGAATGCAATGAAATGTTGTCAAGTCCTAGTTGTATAGGTAAAGGACTAGGACACCAAAATATTGTAAGTTGGTCAATAGTACCCAAAAGGGTCTAAGTATGACTTAGAAGTGTTTAAGGGAGTTAATTAGACCCTGTGAATAAGATTCAATAAGTTTTATAAGTTAGAATGCTTAAATTTTCAAAATTATGTAAGTTAAGAATTCAAATATTTGAATCTTAATGGTTACTTAGTTTAGGAGGGAAATGGAGTTTTAATGAATAAATTCAATTGTAATAAAACCAAAATTATTTGAGTTGGTTGATATGGTTACTATGAATTATATATGATTTTCCTATGGTAGGGAAAACAAACAGTGTGACCTGGTACATAGATTGTATAGACTAGACTAGTTTGAAGTAATAAAGTGGTAGTTTTTGCAGATTTATTGATTTTTGAATGTTTTAATGAGTCTAATTCATTGAATATACATTTGTGTGTGTTTCATAACCTCTGTAGATCCATTTTCAATTCATTTGTATTGATTTTTCATTGAAGGGTTTGATTGTACTGTAACAAGGTACAATTTTGCATTGTTTTAGGATAATGGTTTGAGATTCATCCCCTTTTTGTAACCACTTTACCTTGGGGATGAATCAAACATATTTATTATAGTTTTATAACACTTAAAATGTAAGAATAACCTTCAAATGTTGCAGGAGATTTCTATTTGGTGATTGTTGCAGGGTTAAGGAGCATGGGAATGCTTGGAATGCTATTGCAGTAGCATATTGGACCTCATGAGGGGTAATTTTTATGTTGGGAAGAAATTAGTTATGGAAAAAGGATGGTGAATCAACCTTTGGTTGGTTGAAATTTTTTTTGGAGAGTCTAGATTGAAGAAGCCCTAGTTTTGGAGGGTTTGGGAAGCCTAATTTGGGGATTTTGATGTTCCCAAGTTTTTGAGACTAATTACTTTCATATTTAAGTGTTTTAGGACATAATTAACCACTATCCAAGAGTTGGAGTATTTTGGTTAAGTTTATGATATAGTTCCTTTGTAAAAGTGCCCATTTTTATGCATTTTTGGGTCCCAAAGTTGTAACAGCAGGGTATGGTCCAAAACAACCTACCTCTTTCTTTGTATATGTTGTAAAAATTGATAAAGGGTCTCTGAAAACCTAATTTTTTTTCCAATTCATTCAGAATTTTTTAGAGTTATGGGCTCTGGAAGGTTGTTGTTGTCCTAATGCAATAAAATTAGGCCTCTTGGCAGAATTCAAGCACTTTTTACATAGCCCATAGAATTTGAATCCATATCTAGTTGATTCCTTTTGAATTTGGTATAATTTAGTTTCTTGTGGCTTTAGAAACCTTGAGTTAAGGTGTTGGGTTGAAATATCCTTTTGAGTTATTTGGGAAGGGTGTCTTTGAACTAGCTTGTATTTCCCTTATATGTTCAATCCTTCCATTTGTCAAGAATCCCACTACCCTATCCTTTGCTCCAATTTCATAGTATAAATAAAATCTCTTGAGATTCATAATATCCTACACATACCTCCTTTGAAATCTCAATGATAAATTTTGTCATTCAACTGACCAACACTCAACAAGTTATGTGTAAGACCTTCAATCCAATAAACATCATTAGTTTTTATTTTACCATCAAAAGAGATTGAAGCTTTACCTCTTAACAAGTAGGGTGTATTGTTTCCAAACCTCATCACACCACCAGAAAATTCATCTAGATTTATAAACTTACTTTTGTCATCATCCATGTGATGTGAGCACCCACTATCAATGACTCATACATTACCATGTTCCATGTGTGTGTTAGCCCCCTGTATATTATGTCACATTTTTATTCTTAGGATTTTTTCATATTCATGAAACTCGTGTTTGTAAGTAACAAGTTTTCTATTGAAATTCAAAATGTGTCGAGTAAGGTTTAATGAAATCCCTTGTTATTAATTAATCCCAAAGTTGAGTCTCCTTTAGTCCTTTCGGTCGATTTAGTCTATGTATTTGTAATGAGTCTTTGTTTGTACTTAAGTAACCCGACATCCAAAGATAAATGAACCACCTTGTACCTGAGAATCATAATGAACTACCTTGAACCACTTCAAACCAAGATTCTTATAGGTTCAAGTGGGTTCAGAGGGGTTCAAAGAAACTCAACAGGATGTTGACACCTAGCCCACCAAGTATTCTTATCAATTGCATACCAACATAGATATTTAAGATCCCAAGTATGTGAAGGAGAATCTAAAATCCCATGAACCACTTCAAACCAAGGCTCCTAAAGGTTCAGTGAGGTTCAAAAGAGTTCTTAGTGGTTTATGATATGATGTAAAAGTGAAGTAATATGTCTCATCAAGTTTTGATTTCCCAAAGATGCATTTTGTACTTTATGTAATTTTTAAAAATGGGTGAGCTAGTGGTATTACAGTAATCATGATTTTACAAGGTGGTGGAAGTGATGTGACGATTATTAATTGGCATGTTGCAAAAAAATCAAATCAGAGTCTTTCGGCATGATTGAAAGATACAATGATTAGTAGTAATATTTCCTATACCATCATTCTTTAAAACGGTTAATGTTACACATTAAGAATAGTTGTTAATATCAAGAATGGAGCTATGGAGGTAAAAATAACTGTATGCAAAGATTTTTCAAGATTCTTGAGTTTCAAGGTGAGATCTAGTAGCCTTTTCTATGTCTGTGAATTTGAAATTCCTTTCTGTCAATCTAGAAATGGTTTTTACTCTGGTTGTAGTATATTTAGGATATCATGAAGTCAACATTTCATCTATTCAGCAATGCCGCTAGTTTGGTATGTGAAGGCCTAATAATAAGTGATACAGACCTCATGGGGTAAAATTTAGAGGAATTCAAGGAGAGGTTAATACCTTAGGCAGAGAAACCCTTCACTATAGAAATTGCAGCAAGCAACTTAGTGGAAGCCATCACTTTCCCACCTGTCATTTTGTTCCCAGAGTTGGTTAAAGAATGCATAAATGATACGATGCTAGACATCAATGTATCAGAAAGAATGATGGAAATTTTTTATTGCTAGTTGATAGTAAGACTATTAATTCCGTGTTTAAATTACCTGAGAGAGCCTATTTAGAGTTTACTCCTTCCCAATCTATTTCTAGATTCAACGAGTGTGCCAAAAAATATCAGAGTAATATTGCTAGAAAATGGTTGTTGAAGTTTTAAAATGGAGGTTCTTGGTTGCCTAAGACTCTTATGAAGGATCATATGAAGCCCTATGTCAAGAATTTGATGGTACTATTAGAGAGAGTTAAGGGTGCTTCATAGGCCACAACATGTTTACTGAATGGATGTATTTCTTCATATAACTTATTCTTGAGGGAGAATAGTACTTGGATTGCAGAGAATGGATAACAAAGGCCATGAGGGAGAAATTATAGATGGCTTGCCTCCGTGGTAAATATTTTTATATGACTTCATACTACATATTGTCTAGATTGAATGAAGGAATTGGTGGGGGATCTCGCATCAACATTGGAAAGATAACATTACCATTTATGAAAAGTATCCCATGTTGCGAGGAAACAAAGTGTTGAAAAATTACAGAAGAATACACGATGTGTTCATCGGAAGTTTGTGTGTAGGACTGGTGGGAACTCCAAATAGGAGGATGAAAGATGAAGCTGATAAATTGGTTTTTATATATGGTAGCTACTATATACAGTACCCCCACTCTATCTACATTTGGGTGGGAGGATTCAAAGATGAACCTCAGAACCTACCAAGGTACAATTTCAATTATTTTATATTAGCTGGATTATGTAAACAACTCTCTCAGGTGGTGAAAACATTTCTTCTGGAAGAAGAAAGGAAAAGTATGTTTCCTTTGATATTGGGTTTATTTTCTTATAAATATTTAGAAGATGCAATCAGAATAGGCTGTGATCTGCGTCTATTTGAATTTAATATTACCAAGATAGAAAAGGTTTCAATAACAAGGGATTTTCCAAGAGAACCCTGAAATTGGAAAACTAGTTTCTGCCTATACCCCACGAGGAAGATTTTTGGAAGGATTCTTTGATGAAGTCAAAGTAAGGAAAAGAGACTAGAGTAGACTCAGATTATCACAAATTGTGACTTTAAAACTGAAGATGAACATAAAAGGAGTAATGGATGATGGTTCAAATGTCAGAGAATCAGGATATGAAGAAATACAAAGACAATCTTTACTTTAAGTGGACTAGTCTAAAGGAGAAGAGGATGATATATAGTTTAGGACTCTTTATGTAAGTTAGAGGACTGAGAAATGGCTGGGTGAAAGGAAGGACATGAGACCCAAAATCAAGCAAGAAGAAAGGTCTGGAAAGGTCTCCAAAATTATTAGTAAAGTTTGTGTTTCTGATGATCCTCTTCAAATCTATGATGCGGGTAAACCCAAACCCAATAAGTCAAATCCTCTCAGAATCTCTACAATACCTAGCATAGTTTGATCTACAGTGACTAGATCTAGAACTAAAGCTAGAAAAAAGGAATTGGCCAGTGATGAGGAGGTTTATGTTGAACTGGAGAAGGAAAAAGATAAAAACTTTAGCCTACCAACTATGGACTCGGATAAATAGAAGGATGAGATACTAGATTTAGATAGTTCAAAAATGGATTTTATGTCTATCTCCATGAATTAAACCATTTTCAAGTTGTAGAAGACACCACGCCACAATGGCTGGCAGCTTTGGTGAACAAGAAGCGTAGTATAATCTGCGTCTCCATACCTGTAGGAGACATGGTCAACAAGTATATGATGAAAAACCCTAAGGTTAAGAAGTTCAAAACCACTGCTAGGTTAGATTTTGATCCTAACACTCACATATGAGTTGCTTAATTTTCCATACCTACGGCCAAAGAATAATTTGAAGATCCCTCTATTGATAATTTTGAGGTAGTAAAGGTAGATTTGGGAGTCATGAAAAATTATTCAAACAATCATCATTTTGAGGTGTCACTCAAGTGCATGTTTACCCACTCATGGAAGGACAGTGAGGATAAGAAGGAACTTAATAAGATCATTAAAAAAAGAGTCAAACAATCATCATTTTGAGTTGTCACTCAAGCACATGTTTACCCACTCATGGAAGGATAGTGAGGATAAGAAGGAACTTAATAAGATCATTAAAAACATGCCAGAGTACATCGATGCTTTCAACAATCAATTACCTTATCCCCTAGATGAAGCTCCTGAAGCATTAGATCCTAGTTCTCCTATGAGTCAAAAGTTGTTTAACCAAATTTAGAGACTGAAGGCATATGTGGATACCTTTGATGAGTGGGTATATGAGGTTCTCAAGGAAAGAAGTAAGTTAATTTGAGAGTCCAAGGTAGTCTTTGATGATATCAATATCCTAATAGGTGAATTTTAGACCAAAGTTTGGGTGTGGGAAATTAGTAAATCAAAATGGGCAGTTGTATCCATGAAGATTCATGACATAGAGAAATATGAAGTTCCCAAATTACTATAAGAAAAACCTCTTAAATTAGTTGACTAATGCTTACCCTTTTCCCATAAGAATAATATAGATTGGAAAAAAATTTATTCAAGGCAACAATATCAAAATCTGAGAAAATAGAGAAAGAATTGCAGAAGCTGAGTAAAACCATAGCAAATGGCGTAAAGTGAATCAATACTACTTATATTGGGCATGATGAAAAGTTGAACATGACATGGATGTAGTCATGAAAGTATTTGAAAGAACATTGTGATTTTCCAAGACAGAGGGTAAGCCAAATCCAGCGGATTTCACCAAGGTAGAAAGAGAAGAGTCTATGCTCTATCTCTATGTGGATCAACTTCCAAAATATGGTGATAGAGTGACAAGGGGTAAGTGCACAAAGATGGGGGACCAAAAAGGGGGTTTAAGGTGCCACTTTTTTCTGAAATCAGCAAACTCTGAACTTCAACAAGAAATTTAGTATACTTACACTCAAAATTTTAAAATGTGACAAAAACATGAGTTGTTCTACTCTGAATCTAGTTTCTAAACTACTAATTTTTTTTAGAAATGGTGGAGATTAAGGCCCTCAAAAAGGGGGAGCACAACAAGTGGTCCTATTTTTTGTGAAAAAATATAACATAGCGTCTGGTGTGCTCCCCCTAAAATGTTAACTTTAAAAAAAAAAAAAAAAATTACTCCAGTGAGAAATTAGCTAACACCATCTAGTTTATCCCAGATTTTTCTGCTAATTTTTTTATGAAAGTGTGATTTTTTGCCATTTTCCGAAGTGGACACATCCTTAAAACATGAAATTTCTGTGTGCTCCCCCTAGAAATCATTGAAAACTAATTGAAAATCAAAACTTCTTTTTTTTTAAAGTGTGTAGAATGGAGTCTAGTTTCCAAAAATGTAATTTTTTTCAAAATTAGATGAACGAGCCAAAATCTAAGTTCAAATGAATACATGTTAGTTTTTGACAAAAATCTGACATACTTAGAAAAGAAATTAGAGATGAAACACTTAACATAATGAGAATTCAAAATAAATTACATGGTTAGATAGCTATCAGAGAGATCTACAATATCATGTCATCTGATTTTATCATTATTGAACCATGTGCAAACCTGATGGAGAGCACACAAGAAAAAATGTTATTTTTTAGTAGGTTTGCTGGAAAACACGTCTTAGGCCTGTTTGAATCCTCCAAGCCTTTGGGTTGGAACTCCAAGGAAAATCCAAGCCTTAGGCTTGGTAAATATCAATGTCATTAAAAGGGCACATGCCCTAAAGGGCGCACACCTTATAATCACTATAGGGTGTGCACCCTATAGGGTGTGCGCCCTATATTATACACAAGAGAGAGAGAGAGAGAGAGTCTAGGTTTTATACAAATATAACATTTAAGTATAAGAAATTACATTTAATTTCTTATACTTTAAGTTATATTTGTATAAATACCTTCCAAGATGTTTGAGATAGGTTTCAGCTTCATAGGAGTTAAGATGCAAATTTTAGATTTTGGGGATTTTTTTTAAAAAATCTGACTTAGCCAAATTTCAGGCACATGAGGGTTCCCTAGATTATGAACAAGTTAATGAAAATTGTGTTAATACATGTGGAAAGTTATATGTTGTACCTTATGAATATTTATACATAGTTTTTTTGGCATTATAAGATGTTACTCATGTGATTTTACTACTTGTCTTATGATAAAATCCATAATAGAAGGGTAGGACTCATTCAGGTGGCCTGAGTGCACTGGAGGGTTCCCTA
>MU223372.1:2265515-2285320 GCA_018584345.1 Thuja plicata | reverse complement strand
TATTCAAATGGTTCAAAAGGGGTCATGGGGTCTTTCTGGGGTCCTAGTATGTCTTATCATGTATTAGGACCGCTAGGAAGACCCCACGATCACTTTTGACATATTTGAATGCTCAAGTGTGTCCTAAGGGGTCATAGGACCCCTTAGGACACATTTGAACATTCAAATGAGTCAAAAGGGGTAATGGGGTCTTTCTGGGGTTCCTAGTACGCCTTATCATGTATTAGGACCCTTAGAAAGACCTTACGACCCATTTTGACCCATTTGAATGCTCAAGTGTGTCCTAAGGGGTCGTAGGACCCCTTACAACACATTTGAACATTCAAATGGGTCAAAAGGGGTCATGGGGTCTTTCTGGGGGTTCTAGTATGCCTTATCACATACTACGACCCCTAGGAAGACCCCATGACCTCTTTTGACCCATTTGAATGGTCAAGTGTGTCCCAAGGGGTCTTAGCACCCCTTAGGACACATTTGAACATTCAAATGGGTCAAAAGGGGTCATGGGGTCTTTATGGGGGTCCTAGTACACCTTATCACGCATTAGGACCCCTAGGAAGACCCCATGACCCCTTTTGACACATTTGAATGCTCAAGTGTGTCCTAAGGGGTCATAGGACCCCTTAGGACACATTTGAACATTCAAATGGGTCAAAATGGGTAATGGGGTCTTTCTGGGGGCCCTACTCTTTCTCTCTCTCTCTCATGGGTCCTATGACTATTAATATGTTCTAAGTGGTCCTAATGAGGCATAATGTGTCGTAATGGGTCTTAAGGGGTTGTAATGGGTCCTAAGGGTTCCTAGGACCACTTATAACCCATTAAAACCCCTTATGATACAGTAGTACACATTAGATCCCATTAGTGTGTCCTACGATGATTACTATATTCTAAGGGGTCTTAAGAGGCCCTAATGTGCCCTAAGGGGTCATAATGGGTCCTAAGGGGACCTAGGACTACTTAAGACCCAATATGATACATTAAAACCACTAAGAACCCTAAAGAGTATCCTTAATCAAGTCAAGGGCACCTTTTTGGTCCCCCATCTTGGTGCACATACCCCAAGGCTAAAGTGGGAGAAAGAATCTTTGAAGATGCGGCTTGTCCACATGAAGAATCCCAATGTCTTGGTAGGTTAAGAGTTCATGAATGCTTGCAAGGATTGGAAGAATGCATGTGGCATCATCCCAGAATCTAGGCAAAGAGTTGGACAAGAACGAGATCCTTAGCCTAATAGTTATTTATTTTCTTTCAAAAATCTGCAAGTAGTGGGGGACATGTGTCCTAATACTATCTGTAGTATTAATAATTGTTTTCAACTCTAATCAGGAGGTCAGTTTTCAAACCACATGGTTATCCTTTGGTAAAACTATATATGTTTGAAAGATGATATGTTATTTGATAGCATTGAACTCAAAAGGTATTGTCTTTGTATAGAAATATTTTTTGGAAATATATGGAAGTAATTTGAATCATATTTTTTAAACGTATAAAACATTTATTATTGTTTGAATGCTTTATTATGTGCCATGAATGATCTTTATTTGATTTTTAAGTGAATAGATGCATATCAAATTATGAACTGTGGTAATTATCTTAGGAATCTGAAAAATTGCGTAGAACATAAACATTTGATTTTCTGTATGGGATAAATTTAAATTTGAATTAAACACCATTCATCCATGAATGAGTTCGGGTAGCCTTAAGTACTTTCTAGGAAAAAAGTATATGCATTGGATAGATTACAAATAATTCATTGAATATTTAAAAGGGAGTTATACTTTCTTAAAACTTTAGAGGGAAGCAATCAGTGCATTCTTACCAAACTATTGTCTAAAAAATTTTTTGTTTGTGGGATAAATTCATAAGTATGAATTTATATCTATTTTTGTGAGAAATAAAAAAATTTTGCCAACAGATTTTTGGTGACTTTGCTGGGGAGTCAGACAATCAAAATATTTAGATCAGTATCGCATGATGAAAAATAATGGCCTTTTCACATGAAAACTTTTTTCCAATCCTGTAACCTAATATAGGTTTCCAAGACACCCAAGAAGATCTTTTCTCTAACTTAAACACATTGGCTTGGAAGTGAAGACAAAGAGCTCAGAATTACCACCAATTTAATAATTTCTTCGAAGAACAAGAGAAATTTGGTGAGATCCTGAGAAGAACTCCTATTGGACAAAACATTGTAGTTTTGTAAAGAATTTTTGTTATCCCTAGATGGAACAAACATAATCTGGGACATGTTTAAGATAAATTGAATCACTAAGTCCGCATACAATTAACGAGGTAAGACTAAAAGTATTAAAGGACTCTTATAATAAGAATAGAGTACACTTTTGGAGATTTACAAGATCCCAAGAAGACAAGGTTACTTCTTCACCGCCTCATTTTGCACAGTCTATAATTTCAAAAAAAAAATCCCCAACACTAGAAAAGGCTACTTCTTGACCATCCTACCAAGCTTTAGTTTTATTAGGAACCCCAGTACCAGTAGCTATAAATCGGACTATCCCACTTAAAATAAACCTACCTTTCTTGATTGATCTAATGACCCAAACTCAGCCTTGGGTTGGTTCAATAGGTCCTTTGGCCTTGGAAGCCCCTAATGCCTTGGCAAAGGGAACCAGAGGTGTCCTGCCCGAATTCACTAGTGATGAGAAGGGTTCTATGGAAGAACACTTGATTTCCTTTGATGTGACAACCAATATCCTAGCAGTGAAAGATGAGGATGTAGCTACCCTTATTTTTGTGTAGACTTTATCACAAGGTGCATCAAATTGGTTTTCCCATCTTTCAATAGGATCCATAACAAGTTGGGTTACAATGAGAACAAATTTTGAAAATAGATTCAAAATAATTGATGATGAGAACACCCTTTTGGTGCAATTTACCCAGCTAAATAAATAAATCTATGAACCCATGAGGTATTTTGTGGCCCAATTTAATAGGATTATTCATAAGACTCTAGCATTGTCAAGGCCCAGGGTTGAAAATAAAAAAAGGATTATTTCTTAATGCTATGCCTCATAACAGTAGTTTCCATTTGAGGAGAGCTAGGACAATCAAATTGAATGTCGCTCATAAACATGAAATAGAATTGGAAGATGATCTTATAATGGAGGGACAATGGATAAAGGAAAACCAAAACCCCCATGCACATGCATCAACTTCTTCAGATCCTGTGGTACAAGGTTGATGAATGATATAATAGCCCTCAAAATATAGATGCCTAAAGCTGGACTTTCCTATCAACAATCTTATAAAGACATTGGAAGAAGGAAATATAATCAACTGAATGAAGGAAAGGTAGTTCAACTCCCCTCTACACAACCAAAATTTCTCCTTGAATCATCTCCCGGGAAGGTAACTATGTACACTTTTCATCTTACTACGGATCATGATGGGGAAAATTGTCTGAATATGATGAAAGATATTTAGATAGGGGAAAAATATACACTTTGAGAGATGATAGAAGAAGAAAGGGATATGGGGAGACCTAGAAACTCTGGAACTTATTAATTTGAGTACAATTTTGACTTGGGAAGAGGTGGAAAAAATTTGGTCACTCTTGAAGACCCATCATGTATAGTTCTCACTAGAAATCAAAATAGCCCCAAGTTTTCACCTGGTGCAACCACGTCTAATACCCTAGAAAAAGGTAAAGATCCTATTGTAAAAACTCCTATGGTTAATTCAAAAACACCAAAATTTCAATTTTTTTAAAAGAATAGCTAATCTGCTTCTTCCTTTGATATTTGAGAATTCTACAAATATTCAACTATTCAAATTTCACCCATAGAATATCTAAGGTTTAATCCTAAGGAACTAGATAAGATGATAAATTGCGTTATAAATGGTCAAATTCAGGAATTTCCAAGCAAACAACATTTAGTTGGAAATGAATCCTCATCTCCTAACCTTCCCATCTTTTCCTTTGATTCATTTAATGGTGAAAGTGAATCTACCATTGATTCCCTATGAGAAGAGTCTTATCTAGCTGAAAATAAACCTAATCATGTTTATGTGTCTTTACTTCTCAATGTCCATAGATTGAGAAATTGTACAATGGATTTAGGAGCATCAGAGAATAGCATGCCCTCCTTTGTTGCCAAATCTTTATGTTTTACCTTAACTAGAACCTTTGGAAGTTACTACTAAATGGATGGAAAACAAGCTCCCTTTGTAGGTAAAGTGCAAGATACTTAGGCAATTTTAGGTGCCTATCCAAATAAGAGACTTAACCTAATAATCTTGGTAGTAGACATACCGACTAGTTATGGAATTCTTCTCAGTAGGACTTTTTTTAAAGAGTTGGGAGGTGAAATAAAAATGGATTTGTTAGAGGTAGTGATTCTTGTTGGTAGGAAAAAGGTTAAGCTAAAGCCAGAATCTTAAAATAGATATACAATTTTTCATTCTGATAATCCTAAAGCTCATATTTTGTTTCAAGAGTGTCAATTTATAAACTACCTTATTCTACATGATGAGGATAATAAAGAACCTAGTGAATCACCTAGGATGGAACATGGTTTGTGGATTATGGAATTTGATGGAAGTTTCTCAAACTCTAGGTCTGGAGTGGGAGTAGTCTTAACATGACCGTAGGGTGAAAAAAATCCTTATTCCTTTTAGCTTGATTCAAGAATACCAATAATACTATTACATACGAATCCTTGCTTTTGGGATTTCAAGAAGACAAAATGAGAGGAATTAAAACACTTTTTGGAAGGGGAGATGTAGAGTTAATTGTGAAGCAAGTTATAGGCTTTCTTGTAGTGAAGAATGAATAGTTGAAACATTATTTCAATAGAGTGTGGGATGAGTTAGAAGACTTTGATGCATTCTCAATAGAAGCAATGCAAATGAGTCTAAATTCTAGAGCTGATTCTCTAGCTATCTCTATTTCTTTATTGTTGCCCCATCCATATTTCAAGAAAGATACCTATCAGGTTGTAATTATCTATAGGCCAAGTGTGCCTAATATGGTTGAGCATTTACAGGTGTTTGAAGGACATTTCCATATTAATAAATTTATGGCCAACTCCCAGAAATTTCAAACCTTGTATTTTCAAGGGTCAGAAAATGCCTACAAAGAAGTTTGTCCAGATCTAGGAATCGAAGATGAGAGCAACATAATTCAGTTAAAGTGTAACAAAATACCAAAGGGATTAGTTGCACTATAATGATTGTTCTCTAGAGAAGATGAAAGTCTTAGAAGGGGAGTATCACCCAGTAAGAAAGAGCAAGGAGGATGTGACAAGATAAATATTCGTGATGAAGATAATCCCAAGGGGATTTCCATTGGTAGAATTTGTTCCCCTAAGGAGAATTGTAAGTTGACTGAATTAATCAAAGAATATAAAGACATCTTTTCTTTGAATTATAATGATCTCAAGGATTTTAGAGGTGGCCAATTTCAACACCATGTTATGCTATCGCCAGATGCTATTCCTTTCCATAAAAAGTTGAAGAACTATAACCCTAAGTTGTTCGAAGATATTTTAAGGAGGTTGAAAAGATGTTGAGGGAAAAAATTGTATACCTTGTCCATCATTCCACATGGATAGCCAATATAGTGCCTATCCAAAAGGAAAATGGTGAGATTAGAATATGTGTGGATTTTTGCAACTTAAATCAGACCAGTCTAAAGAATAGTTATGCTCTTCCTATCATGGAACATGTGCTCCAAACCATGGTAGATTGAGAAATGATGTTTATGCTTGATGGTTTTTCTTGTTATAACCATATAAGTGTTTCCAAGAAAGACCAACACAAAACATCATTTATCACACCTTGGGGAACATTATCTTACAATAGAATGCCTTTTGGTTTAATTAATGCAAGTGTAACCTTTCAATGAGAGATGAACTCATCTTTCTGAAATCTAAGAGATAGAATTATTGTGGTATATCTTGATGATTTGACAGTTTTATCTAATTAGAGAAATAATAATTTGAAGGATCTAGAAACTATGTTGCAGAGGTGCATGGATCATGGCATATCCTTAAACCTCAATAAATTGATCTTTTGTTTGATAGAGGGAAAGTTGCTTGGGCATATAGTTTCTAATGATGGCATAAAAATAGATCCCAAGTGTGTGAAAGAAATACAACAGTTATAGTTACCCTCACGCCAAAGTGGAATGAAATCATTGTTTGGTCAAATTAATTTCTTAAGAAGATTTGTACCTGATTTTGCCAAAATTACCAAACATATCATGGATATGATGAGTGAAAAACAAATTTTCAAATGGAGTGAAAAGGGGAAGAAATATTTTTATGATATAAAAAATGCTATAGCCAATGCATCCACTTTACTCAATCCAGATTTCAAAAAGATATCATAATTTATTTCTATGCCTCTGAACATACTCTGCCAGGCATCCTAGTTGAAAGGAATGAAGAAGGGTCTAAGGCTTGCGTTGCATTCATGAGAGTTCCTCTCAAAAAGCATGAATTGAAATATTCATTTATTGAGAATAGACATTTGTTGTTGTTAAAGCAGTAAAAAAAATTAGATATTATGTTTTGCATTCTCATTCAATGGTGTATGTATCTGAATCAGTGGTGAAGAGTATATTGACACAACAAGAGGTTGGAATGAATAAAATAGCTACTTGGGTAGAAAATATTCAAGAGTATGATCTCACAACTAAGCCTACTAAGTTGGTGAGGGGCCAAGGCTTAGGTAAAAGGATAGCTAAAGATGACGTTAGTGAAGACAAAGAAGAGAAATAATTACCCACGGTACTACTGGTCATCCTCCAGGATTCACGGTTTTTTGACATAGCTCATTATTTAACCTATGTTGATTGTCTTGAACATGTCATGCTAAAAGAAAGGAGAAATGTAAAAAATTAAGGCATCAAAATATGTAATATCTCAAGATCTCTTGTATAAATAAGATATGGATGACACATTTTTAAGGTATGTGGATAAGGATTAGCAATATAAACTACTCTAAAATTTCCATGAAGAGGCATGTGGTGGGAAATTGTCATCATTAGTTACTTCTTTTAAAAATCCTATGGAATTGCTTTTATTGGCCAGACATGTTTAATGATGCATACTCATATGTTAAGAATTGTGAAAAGTGTAAATTATTTACTGGTAACCCTTATCTAGCAGCTCTCCCTCTATGACTAGTGATGATTGATGAACATTTTAAGCAGTGGGGCCCTGAGTTCATAGGACCTCTAAACCCTCCATCAAGTGTTGGACATGTATAAATATTGACTATAATAGATTACTTTACTAAATGGCTGGAGGCTATATCCATGAAGAAGGATAATTCCTAGGTGGTCTATGATTTCCTTAAAAATTACATTCTGGTGCGATTTGGAGTTCCACAGAAGATATTCATGGAAAATGCCATGTATTTCTCATCCCAAGAAATGTTTATTTATTTTTATGAGAACAATAATAATCTGGCACATTTTTCTCATTACTTTCCATAAGGCAAGAGACGAGCAAAATCAAGTAATAAGAACTTTATCACCGTTATGACGAATTTGGTAGATGATAATGAAAAAGATTGACATAATAGGATATATGAATCTCTACGGGAAGATTGAATTTCCCCTAAAAATTCCATTGACATGTCCCCCTTTGAGCTAGTTTATGGTATTGGCACTCAAGTATTTCTTCCTCTTGAACTAGCAACAAATAAATTAAAATTTGTGATTGAAGGTCAATCTTTCAGGGACTCCATTGAAAAAAGGGTGATGTATTTGGATAAGTTGAAGATGAAAGAGATATGTTGGTGGATAGAGTAGACACCCTAAAATGGACAGACTTGCGGCTTGACATTAAAAACACTAATTTTGAAATATTAAAAAAAGGTTTTTAATCGTTAATTAATCATCTATTTTCTTCTAAATTCATTCCCCAAATCATCTATTCAAATTCCCAAAATTAATTAAATAATTAATTTTATTTAATTAATTAACCTTAATTGATTAATTACTATTAATTAATTAATTAAATTCAATTTCCTATAGTTTAAATTGAAATATTTAAGCTAACTAATTAAATTCTTCCAAATAAATTAATTTAATTGCATTCAACAAAGCAGTTCTAAATAAAAAAGAATTCAATTATCTCACATGTTGAAAAATTAAATTACATAAATGAATTAACGATTTATTTATTTTCAAAGAGATAATATCTAATTAGATCACATGGGTTACTCCACCCATCTATCCAGTTCACATGGGTAACTCCACCCATCTCTCGAGTTCACATGGGTAACTCCACCCACCTCTTTAGTTCTAAAAGGTAACTCACAATTAGATCTTCAGTCAACCAAACTCTACCTCTTCTTTTCCAGTTGAAGAGGTGGAGTTTACTAACGGCTTTTCCAGTTCCTTTTAATCTCAACTGTTCATCTCCCTATCTCTGGGATTGATCTCAAACATTCATGTCATCCTCATTCCTATATAATAAACCCTTCATACCCATTTGAAGGACCCAGGATTTCAAGCTCTCATACGCCATTACTCTGTCAGTTTGGTTCTAGCATTCAATCCATCTTGGGATCACACACACATTCAAATGTCAAATGCTCGACACTTATCAAGTCATAGATGCTTCCCACACCAATACTGAGCATCAAAAATAGTGTTTTAGAAGGAGTAGAGAGAGACAATAGAAGCTTCAAGCACTTTTGGGTTTGCATTCATTTGTTTTCCTTTCTTTGCTTGTACATTTTGTTGGTTACGTTTAAGTATTCATTATTAGTAGTTTTTGTATTGCTTGCCCCACTGCAAACTAGTGCTACTAACCCTCATCGTTTCAAAGTGAAGGAACCACGAATCTGAATATGCATACATTTTTGTGAACCTGACGTGAAGCAAAAAACCTGAATATCTCTTGCAGATGATAGACATAATCATTCAGCCATGGCCGTACAGTTGCAGATCTCAATTTTCATCATTTTCTCGGTATCTGTGTAATTTTGCAATTGCTGGTATTTTATCGCAATTGATGAAAGAGTGCCACAATTGACTATTTTAATACCGCAATTGATTGCAGGCTTTCACATTTCTTTTCTATCATATTCTAAGTCTTTGTTTTCTTGCATTTTACCGCAATTGCATGATTGGTACTACAAGATCGACAAAATTTCACAACAATTGACTGTGTATTACCGCAACTAAAAGTACATTGCCGCAATTGCCAGCTTTGTGCTACAATCGCCTGTTATTTACCACAATTGCCCGTGCTTTTTCGTAATCACTTGCAGAATTACTTATCAGGGCCGAACTCTTTGTCTACCTGTCTAAAAATATGATACCTTCTCTATTTCTATGGAGGATTAGACAAATTACCACAAACAGAAAGGGTAAGTTACTGGTGAGTATCATTCATTGTTTCAAAGTTACTCATACTCTCATTTTGCAAAATTTCTTTTGATACTAACTCGTTTAAACAAAGAAAACTAAAAGTAATTCACTTATCGATTTGGGTTTAGAAAGAACATTATTTGTCACACATCTCACACCTCACATTTCAGAATTTGGTGCTTAAAATTGATATGGAGATTAAAATTGAACAAAGGAAAATAATCTCTCGATTTGGTGCACTAAAATTGAACAAGCAATCAACACCTACTTTTGGGCTTAAAACTGAACACTTGTGCTTGTATGGTGGTGTATCTTAGTTCACATTTAAAACTTTTAGAGCTTAAACAATTTACCTTGTGTCTTGAGTTTTGGGTGCACTTGCACAATCTATTAGATTAAACACCTTTGTAGTTTTTAGAAAGTCCTGTCTAGGGAATGTGCTTCCTCCTCGGAGATTGACCTTAAATCGATAATCCCTCCGATCGGTATATAAAAAAGATGCAAACCAAAGTTCTATCTTATCTAGCCAAGCTAGGGAAAGGTGTGTTGATGATAGTCTAGATTGGGTGAATGTCCCTAAGCAGAAAGCGTGGTCAACTAGGCACTTAAGTGAGTCACACACGTTCAAACTGGTTAGATAAATGCCATGGACCCTTACTACAACCTTGTTAAAATAGAGGCTAACCCAATATACCTCCAAACATATACCTTATTATAGTGCAAGGGCTTGCAAAATTTCCCCCCAAGATTCCCAATATATGTGTTCCAAGGTATTTATGTTGTGAAAGAGATCTTCACTCCATGACAACAATACTTGGCACCGGAAAAAACACGGGCACCTATGTCGTGGAACTTCATACCCTAGTAGTGTGTTAATTGTTGTGTGAGCTCATGAAAATTTAAGCATTGGGCCTATAATATTGTATTTTGAAGCCATGGACCTAGATTAATCTGATTGTTCATTGTTGAGACCTTGTGATAACATTGCAGCCTGATAAAGTTGTAGAACATACACATTTCAGTCTTCAATCTTAAAAACACATTTTCTATTGTGCTTGTTCTTTGGTTAGTTTCCAAAAATGAAAAATAAACATCCAAACTGTCAAAATGAGTCCAACGTGTTAAAGTATAGGGTTGTCAACATCAAACTGTCTTCCAAATCAGAAGCTTTATTCTAGAAAATCAAGAAAATTGTCAGACAGTGAGACCTATCTTTTGACCCTTTTTCACACTGTTTCCCCTATGTCACAATTGTCCACATTTTTTTGTAATTGATGGAAGTTTGCCACAATATTCCTCTATATTGTCCAATTGACCTATTTATTACTGCATTCAGTGATAGATTACCACAATCTACTTGCCACTTTATCGCAATCGGTGGATTTTTTCCACAATTAACCAGAGACTTTTTTTACACCTGTTATGACCTAAAACCTTGAAAATACTTTTTGTTTTGTGTCAAAGACCAGTGTCTATCCTATAAAAATGTGAAGAACATTGTGTGAATCTCTAAACATTAAAGATCATCCCTTCTTTGAAAGAACGATTATTGTCTAAACATTGTTAGTTTGAAAGTTCAGAATCAAAATATCTTGATCCCATCATCACAAACATGATCATTATCTCTATCAGTGACTTTGTCCTAGGAAAAGGTCGACAAATCTTATTCTTACATCATCAAAAAATTTGAGATCAAAATAAATCAACATCTGTCCTTAGAATTACCCTTGGTCAAAACATAACTTGGAATTTCCTAGAAAGGTTATCCTTTTCTATTTTCTTGTATTAGTCACAAAATATGGACCACACTATGTTTCAAACACCTCATGGAGGGCCTTACACAAGGTTGAAGGCTAGAACACAACTTGATGAGTCATATATGAATAGATTCCCTACTTGGGAAATAGAGCGAGAGGATGAACCTTTCACAAATACCAATTCTGCTCTATTCATTGAACAACCCCGTGGATCATCTTTTTTTCAAAATGTCACAAAAAAGGAGCTTGAAGATATAGAGAAAGATGCTTATTTCGTGCAAGTATTTGATGATGTTGTAGAGAGGAACCCCAAACATTTCTTAGCCATGCTAATAAAAAATGGAGTCAAACTCCCTGTTGAATTTATTCTATCGACCATATGGCCCGAAAACCCTCTCGCAGGTCAAAACACTACTCAGTCATCTCAGATACTACCCGTGGTTTCTCAAATCTTCCCACCCTTGATAAAATCAACATTGGCAGAAATGATACCCAATCGAACCAACTGCACAAACCAAGGAAGCACATCTTCCACAGAAAGCATGATAGGATCCCAACTAAGTGCACCCATGGTCACTAGTATGCCTCCACCTTTGGCCCTATGGCCTGGTCAATCAAGCTCTCATGCTATGCCTTCTATCCCACCAACAAGAAGTAACCTTTTTACCACTATACCACTACCACAGTCAATCCCTGCTAGCCTTCAAGTCAATACATCATTCCCACAAGGATCCATTTCTGCAGGTCTGACTCTCAGTCAATACCCACCAAAGGTTACACCTCTTCTCACCTAGCAACAACCTCAACCCCAGCAGCATCAACCCAAGCTTCAAAAGAAACAACCTCAACCCTAGCAGCAACAACCCCATCTTCAGCAGCAACAACCTCAACCCTAGCAATATTAACCCCAAATTTAGCAGCAACAATCTCAACCCCAGCATTAGTAGCAACAACCTGAACCCCTGCAATATCAACCCCAACTACAACAACAACAACATCCCCAACCCCAATAGAAAACACAACAGAAATAGCCTTGGGCCACTCACGTGCCCCTATTTCAGAATCATGTGTTGGGGAATCAATATCAAGTCCCAAGGACGAGGTCCTATGTTCCTACTCAAGGGACGCAAAGGCACAACCTCATACCTACTACAACATAGAGGTATAACGTCACACATCATCCTCAGTCTCAAACAAAGATGCAGATCCAACAAGTGTAGAACCCTCAAACCTAAATGATGGATATGCAAAATCAAGGGAAAACTAAATCCTACACCACAGAGGATTTATAACCATACCTCTTTGATCACTCTCTTCACATGTCTCCATTCCCAACTCACTTCTCGGTACTGAAATTTGACAAATATAGGGGCAATACCAACCCTATTGAGCATATCTGAGAGTTCTTTGCTAGTTGTTTTGAAGTCATACATGATGGGACATACTTAAGGTGACTATTCCCATAAAGCTTAGCCGGACCAGAAATAGATTGGTTCTCACATCTACCTCATGACATTTTGTCTTGGGGTGAGTTGGATGAAAAGTTCATCGCTCATTTCCATCATAACATCGAGCGTAAGGTCAACATCAAGGACCTTTGTGATATCAAGCAAAAAGAAGGAGTCTTTTGCAAAATTCCTACAAAGATGGAGGAATACTGTGAACAAAATAACACATGATGTACTCGAGAAAGACCTAATAGTCATGCTCATTGACAATCTAATTCAAGACATGTCATTCACAATAGAATTGCAGTTAGTGTCAAACTTTACACAGCTCATCGAATGAGGAGTTAATTTTGAGAAGAACTTAGTCAAATGAGGTGTCCTTATATATACTACCCAAAAAAATACAAACAAAACTACAATGAACAAATCTAAGTGGTGGAATAAAAAAAATGTCACCAGCAATGGTGTCATTCATGTGAAAATAGTCAACTACACACAACCCAAAGTCTGACTGCAAGGTGTACCTATGGCCAACCAACAACCTACGGTGCCCACTCCACAATAATACACTCAAACCCAACCTCCCCCTATCGAAGCGGTCGTTGTGTCAAACAGTCAACAATAGGCTCAATGCAAACCACGGTTTCAATTCCAACAACGAGACTTCACACCATTAGGAGAGTTGATATAATCAGCTTTATGAAAGCTGATACAATCTAACAATATCACTCTCCTAGAAATTAGGGAATATGAACATGGTGCAATCAAACCAAGGTGGTACAATGAAAATGATTTATGTGAGCTTCATAGGGTGAAGGGACACAAAAAACCCAACTATTACTGATTGAAACACACTATCCAAGACCTGATTGACATAGGGGTCATTGACATGACAAATACCAAAACAAAAGGAATTAATCATATGATATTCAATGACACATTTCATGATCACAATAAAGGAAAAACCTTCAGGTCTGGTGGATAGTCAAAATAGGTAAACTACACTTATGCCAATAGTGATAACACTATCAATTGCCTAAATCCTTTAGATAGCAATGTGGCTACGATCACTATCAGAGACCAAGGTAAAAAATGTGTTATAACCATGTGTCATACAAGAGTTTTCTTCCAAGGATCACCTTCCTTGTCTACTACACTAGGCAACCCTCAAGAAACCTCAGATACACAGACAAGCCTAGTAGATCAACTAAAGTTCATGCCTACCCAAATCTCCATGTTTGACCTCCTATGAATATCTCCACAACATAAACAAGAACTTGACCAAGCCCTTTAGAAAGCCACTGTCCCAAGGGACATAGCCCTTGAGAGCTTCCAAACAATGGTTAACCATATAGCACCCAAAAAACATGCAACATTCACAGACCATGATGTGTCGCCACACAAACCTGTGCATAATGATCCCTTGCACTTGCTTGTCCAAGTACATAAAAGTGCAATCCATAGAGTCCTTATTGATGGTGGGGCATGATTAAACATTTGTACTTTAAAGTTAATCAATAAATTAGGCTACTTAGATTCTAGTATCGATGTAACAAGGAGGATCAATATCAAATCTTACAATGAAGAAGAAAGATCCTCTAAAGGTATTATCATTCTACCTATCTGGATTGGTCCAGTTGTCATGAATACTCCCTTCCAAATCCTAGATCTTGAGTTGGGATACAACATGTTACTAGGGAGACCATGGATACATCAGATGCAAGTTGTACCTTCAACATACCATCAGCTCATCAAGTTCCCACGCTTGGGAGAAGAAATCATCATTGAAGGAGATCCAAATCCTTTCCAATATTGTAATGTGGTCCAAATAGGCACTGACAATCAGGTTCCCTTGAACAAAGAGGCCAGTATCCTATCTACATCAAACTTAATTCCCAAAGATATCATAAGAAAAGTGGGAAAAATATCCATCACTTACAAGGGATGTGGTGAATATAGCTATGAGGAAGCTTTCACCATCACAAACATGCCTTAGATACCAAGAACATATGGCATGCCACAATCAATTATTACAACTGAAACCCTAGAGCCTGTTCTATTCAGGTGTCCACCCACAACCTTTGTTAGATGGGGAGACATTGCAGAAGAAAACCCATTTGATCCACATATCAATACATGGTTGTAGCAAGATCCACAAGAGACACTTCAAAAACCCCTATCCATATCAAACTATGGAATAGGATATACAATGCTACAAAAATTTGGGTATGATGGAACAACTGGTCTGGGGGTAAGACAACAAGGCTTAATGAAATTGTCTCTCCTACCAACCCAAAGAAACAAGAGAGGCTTAGGCTATGAACAACAATGAATCAGTCCTATCACCCAAGACATACAAGTTGATCAAGAACAAATAGCCGAGTTATACCGGGGGCAAAACCTAGAACACATCTTGATAAGAAATATACTACAAAAGTTATTGCCCGCCAAAGTTGGGACCTCTCAATCCTGAATAAACCTCAACCAAGAAATCGATGATAACAAGGGAAGTGAGACATCCTATGAGCATTCTAGAAAAACTAAATCCCACAAGTATGAGTGGAGATCCCTTCAGGACTCTAAATCTTCAATCCTAGACTATTTCCCTCAGTTAGCCACCACCATACACCTTGACAATTTGTTCGACCAATTAACCATAGATGACCAACCCTGTATCGATAAACATATTGATAGTAATTCAATAGGTGGTACATCCACGTCATAGTCTAGGTTTGTCAGAACCTTCTCCTTAGTCCCATTCAACAAAATAGAGTCAACCCAACACAAAGTCCTATGTCTTGTACACCAAGAACTAATAGAGTAGGATTAACAAGGACCGCCTGATATAGATATCTTTGCAAATTATGAGGCTATCGCAGATTTCATGGGACATAGAGAGGGAATTCCATCAGGAGACCATAAAGTAGGTTTCACTA
Organism: Thuja plicata; assembly: GCA_018584345.1. Taxonomy (NCBI): domain Eukaryota; kingdom Viridiplantae; phylum Streptophyta; class Pinopsida; order Cupressales; family Cupressaceae; genus Thuja; species Thuja plicata. Next base: position 2,269,827 of record MU223372.1, on the reverse strand, counting down.
TTGACCTCGACAGATAAGAATACTTTGGGGAGGAAGCACCTCTTTCCATTCATCAAAAACAATTGAAAAATAAAAAATAATCATCAGTAAGTGAAAACCGAAAGGCGCTTACTGGCACAAAAAATAATAAAATGACAAAAAAAGACGTATCTTCTAGTGAAAACCTCACTGAGGTGCTAGAAGATGGAAAGAAGGAACTCCTCCCCTTGATAGAGGAAAAGTCAACATTATTAGAAGAAGAAATAGAAGAAGTCAACTTAGGTGATGAAAAGAACCCACAAAACATCTACTTAGCAAAATCACTCACCCCAGAGGAGAGAGAACAGTTCATCAATTTCTTCAAGGAAAGGAAGATCAATTTTGCATGGTCCTACTCTGACATGCCAGGATTATACCCAGAGCTTGTGCTACATAATCTCCTGTTGGTACCCAATGCCAAACCCGTCAAGCAGAAGCTGAGAAAGATGCATCCCCATGTTGCATTACTAGTCAAGGAAGAATTGAAAAATCTCCTAGATGCTCAATTCATAAGACTGATCCCATACATAGATTTGATATCCAAACTGGTACCAGTTACCAAGCACAGCAGTCAGATTCAAATTTGCACAGACTTTAGAGATCTTAACAAAGCTTTTCCCAAGGACAACTTTTGTTTCCCTAACATCTATATGATAGTAGATTTAACAACAGGACATCAGATGCTATCGCTCATGGATGGATTTTCAGGGTATAATCAGATAAGGATTGCGCCAAAGGACCAACATAAAACAACTTTCACATGTACTTGGGGCACTTATTGTTGGAATGTTATCCCATGTGGTCTCAAAAATGCAAGAGCAATGTATCAAAGGGCCATGACAACCATCTTTCATGACCTCATCCACAAGACAATGGATGACTATGTCGATGATATACTTGCAAATTCAACACTTAGAAAAGATCATCTACAAGTACTTGGTTGCATATTCGATAGAATGAAGGAATACAAGGTTCATTTAAATCCAAAGAAATGTGTATCCAGGGTCTCAATAGGGAATCTCTTGGGATTCGTTAGGTCCCATCAAGGTATAGAGGTCGACCCAACAAAAGTCAAAGCAATACTCGACATGTCACCACCAACTAACCTAAGGCAAATAAGGGGTTTATAGGAAAGGCTACAATCAATCAGGTGATTCATAGCTCAACTAGTGGACAAGTGTAACCCATTTCAACATCTACTACACAAGGATGTAAAGTTTATGTTGACAGAACAGTGCGAAGAAGCATTCCAAATATTCAAGGACTATCTACTCAAGTCTCCTATATTGGTGCCACCAGTTTAAGGCTGACCACTACTTCTATACATCTCAGCAACTGAAATAGCCTTAGGAGTGCTCCTATCACAACATGATGACCAAGGTAAGGAGAGAGTCATCTACTATCTCATCCAAACATTGGTAGGATATGACCTCAACTATATGCCAATTGAGAAGTCATGCTTAGTGGTGGTCTTTGCTTCACAAAAGCTAAGGCATTACATGTTGAGCCATCAAACTAAGCTCATAGCTCACGTTGATCCTCTAAAGTATCTACTAATAAAACAAGTACTCATCCGATGACTTGCAAAATGTTTAATGATCTTAAGCGAGTTTAACATTGAGTACATAGATAGAAAAGCCATCAAAGGGAAAGTGATAGTGGATTAATTAGAAGAGGCACCTATTCAGGATCATCATCCTATCACGTATCTAAATTTTGATATGAGTCTATTCTTACACTACAACCGGTTATAGAGATATGAAAATTATACTTTGATGGGTCATGCATGAACCATGGTGTAGGAGCAGGGATAGTACTCCTCACTCTAAATAATGAAGAAATTCCAAAATATTTTAGACTCAACCTTTCATGTACAAACAACATAGCCAAATACAAAGAACTGGTCATCAGAATAAAGACAACAATTAATTGGAGAATCAAGAACCTTAAGGTCAACGGAGATTCAAAATTGGTCATTTGCCAAGTCAACAAGGATTATATGACAAAAGATGAGAAGCTAATACCATACAAAGAACAGATGGATAGGTTGCGCACTAAGTTCCAATACTTCTTCTTTGAGAAAATACCAAGGACTCAAAACAAAGATGTAGATGTGATGGCTACCATAGCATCACTAATCGATATGCTAGGCAATGATACCAACTTCTAGTTTCTAGTGGAACAACTCATGATGCCATTGCATCAAGCACCAATCACAAAATTAGCGTGTGTCCTTATTGTTCCTAAAACCCCATGGTACCATGATGTGTATAATTACCTCCAAACTAGTGTCTTACCTCCTAACTTGTCTACGAACTAGAAAAAAGTCCCTCATCCACCAAGCCTCTGGGTACACCATTCGCGCAACTACTCTATATAGATGAAGCCTAGAAAAAATTCTATTTGTTGGAAAGTGATCAATTTGGGTAATGTGATTCACTTTTTGGTTTTCATTTATGGCAACACATCTAGGTTGAAGATCCATTGTTTTGAAGTTAAGTTTTGGTATGTCAAAAATCGACTAAGTACAGAAACAGAGGTAAAGTATTATTTTGGATATCGAAGATAGAGATTGATGAATTAAGGCATGTGATCTTAGTGGAAGGAAATATGAAGTATGTATAACATACATCTAAGATAAATTTTAATTTGGTTAATTTTATGATAAGTTATAAGGATTTGAAGACAGACAGACAATAAAGAACAACGACACAGAGTAGTTGGACAACAACAAAAAATAAGGGAGTATGACTTGGACTCCAGGGAATCAAAGTTGTATTTTTGTTATTGATAGTATAGAATTTGATTATGCAAGAGCATCGACTATGAATTTGATATTTACTATATTAAATGTATTGTGTATTGAAGGCCGACTTAGTACTGTTTGTAATATTCATTCTAAGAGCCAACTTTGTAAAGTTAAAAGATATATATGTAAGATCTTTTTTGTAAAGATTAAAAAATGGATTCATGGCACATTTAGAAGAGTAAAGTGAAGAGAAGACATATGAATGGAAGAGCAGAGAATGGAAAAGCCATAAAGGAACTATCAAAGCATATGTGATGCTTGTTTTTGTTCATGATTGAGAACCTTTTGTAATAGAATTACATTGTAAGAGCTGTAAGCTCATTGGCCCCTAACAGGCTGTTGTGAACCTTTAATAGGGTTGTTATTCCTCTAACATGGAAATGTACTATGTAATATTTTTCTCCTAACAAGGCTAGGTCTCCTTATAGGGACATTATACTTTAGTACATGCTTGTGGGTATCATCTCCACCAGGTTTTTCCCTTGGCCATGGTTTCCTCGTAAAAAAATCATGGTGTTATGAGTTATGTGTTATTTGTTTATGTTCTTTCCTTTACTACAATTGTATGGTTAATGTTCAAGTGGTTAAAGAATTTAATTAATTGTTATAATACTGATTCACCCCCCCTCTCAGTATTATTCAATCCTAACAATTGGTATCATAGCTTTTGGCGCTTGGAGAGAAAGCCTAACAGCTTGAGGGAGATCATAATGGATTTGAACAGTTTACAGGAGAACTTTGAAGCTGCACTTGAAGACCTTGATAATGCTAAAGTAGAAAATTGTGAATTGAAGTTCAACATACGAAGAGCAAAGAAATTCATAAAGAAACTGAAAGAGCAACTTGAACTTTCCAGAAGTCAGAGAGAAGATCTTGTGGTTTAGATAAAAGAAGACTTAGATGAGGAAAATTCAGATCAGGTGAAGCTACTGAAAGAAGAGATTGAGACTCTGAATCTTGAGAACAAGAATATGGCTAAAGCAATACAAGTACAGGAGGATGCTAAGAAGAAAGCTGAAGAAACCTTGAACAATGCATTGAATCAAATGAAAGATGAAGTTGATAGATACAAGAACAAATACTTAGAATTGGAGAAACACAATCAGATTGTGAAAGATAAACTTTCTGTTATGCCCTGCATCCCCGTCCCTACATTTTGTGTGCAAAATGTTGGGTCCCCCTTTTTTTTTCGGGTTTTTCTTTTGTGGTGGCTTTGCCTTGTCTTTCTTTTCCTTTTTTGCTTTCTTCCTCCAGGGTTTTCTTCCCCGGAGTGTGTCGTTTCCTTGGTTCGCTTTCCCCTTCGGGATCCCGGATCCCGGAGGTTGCCTTTTGTAGGGAAGTTTGATTCCGGACTCCGGGATTGTTTGCGATGATGTTCCTAGTCCCTAGAAACATCATCATAAGGAATCCCCGGGCCCGGAGTCCGGATGTTTTGCTTAACCTGGAAGTTCCAGAGTGCGGAGGATTATGTTTTTACCACGGGTA
>MU223372.1:2186644-2224121 GCA_018584345.1 Thuja plicata | reverse complement strand
ACTTATTTGACCTGGTTCTTCCATTAGTTCCATTCCTCTACACTGAGATCCAAGCCCTAATTTCGGTGCATCACCTAGTAGGTAATTTTCTTTCAGTCATTTCCCTTTCATGCAATCCTTCTAACCCTTTTCCCCTCAATTTTACTTTCCTGTTTGACAAGCAAATTAAGGTGATTATCCAAGAGGAACCAGCCTCGAACCTGGAGGTCTCATCTCGGTTAGCATAAGGTCCCACAACCTTGAGATGATTCCCTTGTTATACTGGATTATCAAGACCAAGAGAGCTTGAGATCAGAGGCACAAATTCAGTGTATAACAGCTACAATGCCAGGTCGGGTGGCATACTTGACAAGTCCACCCTGAATCAGAAGCTGAAGAATGCAGTAAACATCCTCCAACATGACAATACACTCTCTAGTGGGTAACTAGAAAGTGCATGTCTCAGAATAAGTGCATGTCTCAGAATGCCGTCACTCTAGAAGAGAAGAGATCAGACCCCTATTGGTCATAATCTCTAGCATATAGCATACCCAGTATAATCCTAACTCCCTAAGCACTGACATCTAATCCTCAGACAGCTAGAATTTGTAAACAAGTCCTGACGCTCTTGACTCTCAGTAGCACAAAATCCTCCCAGTGAACTGCACACTAGAAAAATCAGAAATTTATTAGTACCAGATCAAATGGACAAGTGTTAGAAGTCAGTAAAAAGCAGAAATGAGACCATACAAATCAAATGCAAAAAAAAATGCTAGCAATTGCGGTAAAAAACACTTCAATAGTGGAACTTTTAACCAATTGAGGAACATACCATTCAAATGTGGAAATAAAATAGAAATTGCAGCATTCAAGATGACAATTGCAGACCACTTATCAATTGTGGATCATAGCCGACAATTGCGGCAAAACCGCAAATGATTGCGACAACGTTTGCTAATGGACATACAACAAAAGTTTTTAAAAGCAAGAAATAAATGCATTAATGAAAAGAAAGGAAAGGACACTCACTGGACGTCCTATGCCAGCTGGCCTTTGATACGTCCAAACTCGATAAAAAATGTGGGTGACTTTAGGTAAGCCCGCCATCGCACAAAAACATGAAGAAAAACAAAGAAAACAAATGGAAAACTCACCAAGATTTCCAGAGCTCCAAGAATGCAAAATGAAAAATTAAGGGCTATCTTGGCTAGTTATAGGGATTTCAAAAAACCCTAATTCCTCCAGGACTTCAAATTTTTCTTTCCAATCCCTAGAATATTTTCAAGATCAGTCAGCTACCCAGATTCACAATTTGCAATTTCAACAAATTAACGCTCATGTCGTGACTTTTTGCTCAAATTTGTTGAGGGGGAATAAATACACCTACTATCACTGGGGAAAGCTGGGGAAAGATCAAAATAGAGAATCTTTGACACACTGTGAAAAGCCACATTGCATCAAATAGGGGCAAATGTAGACACCCTAAAATGGACAGACTTGCAACTTGATATTAAAAGTAGTAATTTTCATCGATTAATTAATGGTTTTTTAATCGTTAATTAATCATCTATTTTCTTCTAAATTTATTTCATCTATTAATTAATGGTTTTTAAATAGTTAATTAATCATTTATTTTCTTCTCAATTCATTCCCCAAATCATCTAATCAAATTCCCAAAATTAATTAAATAATTAATTTTATTTAATTAATTAGCCTTAATTGATTAATTGCCATTAATTAATTAATTAAATTCAATTTCCTACAGTTTAAATTGAAATATTTAAACTTTCTAATTAAATTAATTTAATTTCATTCAACAAAGCAATTCTAAATAAAAAAGAATTCAATTATCTCACATGTTGAAAACTTTAATTACATAAATGAATTAAATATTTATTTATTTTCAAAGAGATAATCCTTAATTAGATCACACGAGTTTCCACCCATCTCTCCAGTTCACATGGGTAACCCCACCCATCTCTCTAGTTCACATGGGTAACTCCACCCACCTCTTCAGTTCTAAAAGGTAACTCACACTTATCTCTTTAGTCAACCAAACTCTACCTCCTCTTTTCTAGTTGAAGAGGTGGAGTTTACTGATGGCTTCTCTAGTTCCTTTTAATCTCAACCGCTCATCTCCCTATCTCTAGGATTGATCTCAACCATTCATATCATCCTCAATTCCTATATAATAAACCCTTCATACCCATTTGAAGGACCCAGGATTTCAAACTGTCGTGCGCCATTATTCCGTCAGTTTGGTTGTAGCATTCAAGCCATCTTGCAATCACACACACATTCAACTATCAAATTATTGAAACTTCTCAAGTCATAGATGCTGCCCACACCAATACTGAGCATCAAAAACAACGTTTCAGAAGGAGTAGAGAGAGACAATAGAAGCTTCAAGGCCTTTGGGGTTTGGATTCATTTGTTTTCCTTTCTTTTCTTGTACATTTTATTGGTTACGTTTAAGTATTTGTTATTAGTAGTTTTTGTGTCGATTTCCCCATTACAAATCGGTGCTACTAACCCTCATTATTGGAAATCAAAGCAACTAGAAATCTGAACATGCATACAGATAGGATTAGAGAACACTAGATGAGGGTCAAAACTATTTTTGAAAAAAAGGCAAGGCCTCGTAAATACATGGAGAGTGACAAAGTGCTACTATGGGACAAAAGAAAAGAACCAAATGGAGCACATGGAAAATTTAAATCACTGTAGAAGGGAAATCTCAAAGTTTAGAAAGTACTAGGTCCTAAATATTTCTAAATTTCTTATCTAGATGGTTCTATCTTTCCCTTGTCTTGCAATGGGTAGGACTTAAAATTGTTCAAAATCTAGGGTTTTTTTGGTCCTCTAATGTACATATTAGTTTTAGGTGTTAGTCAGTTTAATTTTAGGTTTGTTTTAGTTATTTGGATTTTTTTATTTTTTAGTCTGAAACTAGAGATTCTAAGTCCTACATTTATTAGAAATGAAGTCCCCAAACAAAGCCGATGTTCACCCCCTATATATTATGTTACCTTCTTCTTCTAAGGATTTTGTTAGATTCATGATACTCATGTTCATAAGTAACAAGGTGTCTATTGAAATGAAAGTCATGTCTAATAATGTTTAATATAATACCTTGTCATTTATTACTCCCAAAGTGGAGTCTCCTTTAGTCCTTTAATTTGATTAAGTCTACGTCTTTGTAACAAGCCTTGGTTTGTAGTTAAGAAACCTGACATCCAAAGATAAATGAACCATCTTGTACTTGAGAAATACAATGAACTGACTTGAACCACTTCAAACCAAGGTTCCTACATATTCTATTGGGTTTGTAGGGGTTCAAAGAAACTCAATAGGATGGTGACAGTTGGCCCACCAAGTAGTCTTATCACTTGCACACTAACATAGATATTTAAGATCCCAAGTATGTAAAGGAGAATCTAAAATCCCATGAACCACTTCGAACCAAGGTTCAAGGAGTTTCAAAAGAGTTCTTAGTGGTTTATGATAAGATGTAAAAGTGAAGTAATATGTCTCATCAAGTTTTGATTTCCCCAAGATATGTTTTGTACTTTATAGAATAATTAAAAATGGGCGAGATGGCGGTATTACAGTGATCATGATTTGAAAAGGTGGTGGAAGTGATGTGAGGATTATTAATTGGCATGTTGTAAAAACATCAAATCATAGTATTTGAAGAAAAACATGATATGCAATGATTAATAGTTTAGCTCCTGTGTAATACCATCATTCTTTAAAAAGGTTAATGTTAGATATTATGAATAATTGTTAATTTCAAGAATGAATCTACGAAGGTAAAAAAAATTGTGTGCCAATATTTTTCAATAGTCCTTAGCTTCAAGGTGAGTTATTGTAGCCCTTATTCTGTCTATAAATTTGAAATTCTTTTATGTTAATCTAGAAAGGGTTTTCCTCTGGTTGTAGTATATTTAAGATATCATGAAGTTGACATTTTATATGTTCGGTAATGTCACTAGTTTGGTATGCCAATGCCAAATAATAGTGATACAAACCTCATGGGGTACAATTTAGAGGAGTTCAAGGAGATGTTAATAATTGAGGAAGAAAAAATATTCACTACATAAGTTGTAGCATGCGACTTAGTGGAAGTCACCACTTTCCCACTTGTCATTTTGTGCCCAGAGTTGGGTCAAGAATGCATAAAAAGATACGATACTAGACATAAATGTATCGTAAAGATTGATGGTGGAATTTTATTGCTGGTTGACAGTGAGACTAAGAATTCCATGTTTAAAATACCTAATAGATCATGTTTATATTTCAATCCCTCCCAATCTATTGCTAGGTTCAACTAGAGCATCAAAAAACATCGAAGTATTATAACTATAAAATGGTTGTTTAAGTTTCAAAGGGATGGTTCTCGATTGCCTAATACTCTTACGAAGGATCATATGAAATCCTATGTCAAGGATTTGATGGTGATATTACACAGAGTTAAGGGTGCTTCCCAGGCCCACCTATTTATTGAATGGATGTATTTATTCATTCAACTTATCCTTGACGGAGATTAATATTTGGATTGGGTAGAAGTGATAGAAGAGGCCATGAGGGAACAATTGAAGATGGCTCGCTTCCATGGTAAATATTTTTATATTAATTCATAACTCACATATTGTCTGGCTTGTACTAAGGAACTGGTGGGGATCCAACATGAACCTTGGATAGACAACATTACCATTTATGGATATTATCCCATGCTGCAAGGAAACAAAGTGTTGGAAAATTATAGAAGAATACATGATGTGTTCACCGGAATTTTGTATGTAGAACTCATGGGAACTCCAACTAGGAGGATGAAATATGAAGCTCATAAAATGGTTGGTATATATGTTAGCTACTACATATAGTATCCCCACTTTACTTACATTTGGGTTGGAGGATTCAAAGATAAAATTGTGAAGATACCAAGGTACTCTTTCAACTATTTTATATTAGCTGAATTATGTAGACACCTCTCTTAGGTGCTGAAAATATTTCTACCAGAAGAAGAAAGGGATCATATGTTTCCTTTGATATTGCATTCATTTTCTTGTAAATATTTAGCAGACGTAATCAAAATAGGTTATAATTTTCTTCAATTTTACTTTAAATATTACCAGGCTAGACAAGGGTACACTAACAAGGGATTTTCCAAGAGAACCCTGAAATTGGAAAGTTAGTTCCTTCCTATAGCCCACATGGAATATTTTTGGGAGGATTTATCTGATGAAGTGGAAGTAAGGAAAAGATATTGGAGTAGACTCCAATTATTACAAATTGTGAGTTTAAAATTGAAGATGAACATAAAAGAAGTAATGTATGATGGTTCAAACGTCACTAACTCAGGATATGAATAAATACAAAGACAACATTTACCTAAAGTTGACTGGTCTAAAGGAGAAGAGGATGATATACATATGAGGAATCTTCATGTAATTCAAAGTACTGAGAAATGATTGGGTGAAAGGAAGGACACGAGTCCCAAAATAATGCAAGAAGAAAGTTCTAGAAAGGTTTCCAAAATTATTAGTCCAGTTTGTGTTTTTGATGATTCTATTCCAATATATGATGTAGGTAAACCCAAACCTAAGAAGTCAACTCCTCACAGAATCTCTACTATACCTAGCATAGTTGGATTTGTAGTGATTGGATATAGAAATAAAGCTAGAAAGAAAAAGAAAATGGCCAGCGATGAGGTGGTTTATGAAGAACTGAAGAAGGAAAAAGATCATAACTTTAGCCTACCAACTATGGACTCATAGTAATAGAAAGATAACATATTGTATTTAGAGGGTTCAAACTTGGAGGTTACATCTACCCCCAAAAATTCCACAAGTTTCAAGGTTATAGTAGATACCACTCCATAATGGCTAACAACATCGCTGAAGAAGAAGCACAATATAGTCCCTATCTCCATACCCATAGGAGACATGGTCATCACATATACAAAAAAAACCACTAAGGTTAAGAAGTAAAAAACTACTACCATGTTAGATTTTGATCCTAAGACTCATAGATAGGTCGCTCAAGTTTCCATACCTAAGGCTAGAGAAGAAGTTTAAGATCCCTCTGTTGATAATTTTGAAGTGGTGAAGGTAGACTTGGGAGTTGTAAATGGAGAGTCAGACAATCATCATTTTGATGTGTCAGCCAAACACATGTTAACCCATTCATGAAGGATAGTGAGGATAAGAAGGAACTGAAGAAGATCATTAAAACCATGGTGGACTAATGCTTTTAGAAACCTTGGAGCTCATCCCCTAGGTTAATCTCCTCAAGAATTTGATCCTACTTCTCCTGGGAGTCAAAATTTGTTGAACCAAATTCAAAGAGCGAAGGGATTGGTGGCTGACTTTGATAAGTAGGTTGATGGGGTTCTCAAGAAAGGAAGTAAGTTTATTTGAGAGTCCAAGGTATTATTTGATGATATTGATATCCTCATAGGTGAATTTCAGACCCAGGTTTGGTTATGGGAAACTGATGAATCAAAGTGGGAAGTTGTATCCATGATGATTCAAGAGATAGAGAAATATGGATTTCCCAAGTTTGTGTCAGAAAAACCTCTCAAATTAGTTTATGAATGCTTACTATTTTCCCTGAATAATAATATAGATTGGAAAAATATTATATTCAAGGAAGAAATATTAGAAGCCAATAAAATAGAGAAAGAATTGTAGAAGCTGAGTAAAATGATACCAAATGACATAAAGTGCATCAATGCTACTTACCTTTTTCATGGTGGAAAAGATAAACACAATATGGATGTAGTCATTATATCATTTGAATGAACATTAGGATCGGTCAAAACATAGGGTAACCCAACTCCAGCCAATTTCACCAAGGTAGAAAGAGAAGAGTCTATGCTCTATCTCTGTGTGGATCAACTTCCAAAATATGATGATAGAGTGGCAAGGATAAAGAGGGAGGAGAAAGAAGCTTGGGAGATGTGGCTTCTCCACATGAATAATGCATGTGGTGTCATTTCATAATTTGGGTAAATATTTGGACAAGAATCGACTCCTTAGCCTAATAGTTATTTATTTTCTTTAAAAATTATATAAGTACTAGGGGTCATGTGTCCTATAACTATTTCTAGTTTTTAGAATTGTTTTAAACTCTAACTAGGAGGTAAGCTTTGAAGCCACCTGATTATGCTTTGAAAAAACTATATATTTTATCTGCTAGAACTTTAGACGGTTCGAAAAAACTTTGGTTGAAAAACTACATTTTTATATATGTTTTGAAGATGATATGTTATCTGATAGCTTTGAACTCAAAAGGTGTTGTCTTTGAAAAAAATCATTTTTTGAAATATATGAAAGTCATTTAAATCAATGTGTTTAAATCTATGAAGTATTTATTCCCATGTGAATGATTTATTTCATGCCATTAATTATCTTTATTTGATATTGAAGCGAACATATTCATATAAAATTATGAACTATGGTAATTATTTTAGGAATCTGAAAAATTGCGGAGAACAAAAAACTCTAATTTTCTATATGAGATAAATTTAAATCTGAATTAAACACCCTTCATCCATGAATGAGTTAGGGTGGTCTTAAGTACTTTCTGGTAAAAAGTATATGCATTGGTTAGATTAGAAATAATTCATTGAATATTTCAAAGGGAGTTTTACCTTTTTAAAAATTCAGAGGGAAGCAATCAGTGCATGATTTCCCAACTATTGTCTACATAATTGTTTCTTTGCAGGATGGAGTCATAAGTAGGAAATTGTATCTCTTTTTTTGAGAAATAAATATATTTCCCAATTGTGTGACAACAATGGCTTCTCATCTTCATAATTTTCTTCTTTGACTATAAAAAACACCATTACTTATTCATCATTGTCATCAAATTCTTCATTAGTCACACCTTCATCTACTACAACATAACATCGTTTCTTTCCTTTTTCATTGAATGTTTTGATCTTCTCTTTCAGTTCACAATTAGGAAACCTGGAACCAATATGTCTTGTCTTGTTACATGAAAACAAAATCAAGGTAACTTTCCTTTATACTTACCAGTACCTCTAGGATGTCTTCTCACAAGTATTGCTTCAAGTGCTTCGTGCTTCTTCTCTTCATCCAATATATATTCAAGTTCCCTAGAATAACTTGACATGCAAGAAGATTCATGAATTATCTGTTTTCCCTTGTACTCTGATGCTAATGGAAAGAGGCCTTAAAAGTTGCTTCAACTTTAGGCATACTGTTATCATAGTTACTTTATTCAAAAGAAGTGAGCTTTACCAATCAATCCACCAACATAAACAATATCAAATGTCATCAATTCTTGTATAGCATATAATCCAATGGAATAATAAGGTAGCAAGGTTATCAACATTTTACTTCAATTATTTGCTTCTAGATTTGATTGTCTAAGCTTTCTTAGCATCAAAATTTTGAATCACACTCCATAATCCATCATCAGGATGAGATAGAGTGCCAGAAATGTAAAAATATAAGATTACAGAGTGTGATCCCAAACGTTGATGCTAAAAACACTTACAAAATCAAATACAGAAGAAAAAAATTGATTTAAATAGATTGTGGAAATCTGATAATGTTGAACATTTTACTTACCCGATCATCTTCTTCAATTTTTCCTCGCAGCACTTCTGATGGAACCAACAACTTCCTTTATCCTTTTTATATATTGAGTAATGTTTTCACCTTCCACCATTTTCATGTCATCATATTTTCCTTTTAGACTGGCAACCCTAGATTTTTTCACATTTTTGTCTACATCATAAATTAGCTTCAACTTTTCCCAAATATCAAAGGCAGTCTCAAGTCCATGAATGTAAATATACTTAGTGTTAGACAAGGTACTTACAATTGCTTCCAATTATTACATGTTATCCTATTGATCCTTTAGTTGATCTGCATTAAGAGGCCCATTAGGAGCCACATATTTATGCTCCACACAATACTAGAGTTGTGATCGCATACCCTTTGGGTATATCTTCATCCAATTTCTCCATATGATGTAGTTGTCTCTTGTAAACTTGGGACCTTCCTTCTTCGTCATTGGGTCTTTTCCTCAAGTTGTTAAGCTTACCACAAAGAGGACTTATGCTTTGATACCAATTGTTAATAATATAAGGTCCAAGATTACTAAGAGGGCGGGGGAGGAAATCAGTAAACTGTCAGATAAGAAATTTTCACAATTCATTCAACAACATTAAGAACATTCATCAAATTTAAAATTTCTGCAGCAATTAAAAAAGTGACCAAATAAATATCCAAACATGGAACAAAGTGACACCAATATTTTTCTTGTGGAAACCCTTGGTTACAAGGAAAAACTATAGTAGTAACTAGTACTCACATGTATTTGCACTCTTTTGAAATGCTCACTATTAAAGGCCTAGCCCTGTTAGGAGATTACAATGATATCATGTTAGGAGCAGACCCTATTAAGAGTTACCTAGTTAAGGGATTTGCTTCTAGGCCTGTTAGAAGATTTATCCTATTAGGAGTAACCTCGTTAAATGATTTTAACCATAATTTAAGATCCACTTGGTTAAAGGATTTATTGATCAAGACATATTAGGATCTACCCAGTTAAGCTATTTTCTTATAGAACCTATTAGGTTTCAACAATTAGAATGATCTAAGGGTTGCACTCCTCCTTTTCTTATTTAGCTCCTTTTAATCACAACACTTCTGGTTCTTGCAGAAAATATTTTCTCTTAACTCGACCGCACCTTTGCATCCATGATCTACAATTGCATAATTCATTGATATACATATAAGTACATTACATGTTCATTAGTGCATCAACCACCTTAAAAAATGTATTACATTTGATTTTAATTCATTAAAATCATTCCCTCTTGATCCTTGAACCAAAAAACATATCATCAATCTAGATTATTTGATTACAAATTTAGGCTGACCACAAGATTCATCGCACATCGATTTAAACCAAGAATAATTAAATTTTATTTGACTTTCCTAACATACTCCCAAAACTTGGTAAATTCAGTCACCTCGAACAATACAATAGAAAATAAACATTAAAAATATTTTATGCCATGTCACCTTAGCACCTATATCATGAAAACATCCACTACAACTAATTGCATCATCACTACTCACCGATCTAACACCATTTGTTCAATCAGATTCAAATATTTTTATATCTTGTACAAAATGATCTTTTGTCAACTCAAATGATGCCTTGCAACACTCCAATCCTATAGAGATTGAATAGTATCAATAACATATCTTAGTCAAGATAATCATATCATGATGAAAACACTTGGATCCATATTGATTAGATAAATAATTAAATCATCCCATGTCTCTCCTGTTGCTCTTCAATCTATCATAACTTGCTCCATTTTTGTTTCCAGAATATGCGATCATACAAAATGCATTGAGAGACATCCATAAGTTTCCAACAAATATCACTCACTCTGATTCTTACTGCAACACAAAATTCACCTGCACAAATACTCAGCAGCACATCAGGAACACTGTCAAAAAATACAACACCAAGTTGACATCAACGACAATGCAATAACTGATCTTCCTATCATCAAACTTGTACTAATAAATACTCAATCAAGCTCTACATCAGTTATGCTAATATTTTGTACACACACACACACACACACACACACACACACACACACACACACATATATATATATAAGCACAACACTTCTGGCTCTTGCATAAAATTCTCGCTCTTCACTCGACCACACATTCACACCCACAATCTACACTTGCATAATTTATCAATTTACATATAAATGCATTACATGTTCATTAGAGAATTAGTCACCTTAAAAAATATATTACATTTTAATTTCATTCATTACAATCATTCTTTCTTGATCCTTGAACCCTAAAATGTATTATCAATCTACAGTATTCAATTTCAAATTTAGGTCGGCCACAAGATTCATCGCACATGGATTTAAAACAAGAACGGTCAAAATTTATTTGACTTCCCCAACATGATTCAAAAACTTGGTAGATCTGATCACCTCAGAAAATAAAATAGAAAATAAACATTAAAAATCTATTATGCCACATCATCTTGACACCTAGATCATGAAAACATCCACTACAACTGATTGCATCATCACCGCTCACCGATCTAACACTGACTGCTCAAACTTGTTCAAACATTTTGCTATCTTGCACATAATGATCTTCTATCAAATGAAATGATGACTTGCAGTACTCCAATCCTATAGTTATCATAGTATCATAACATATCTTAGTTAAGAAAACCATGTCACGAACAAAACACTTGGATCCATACTAATTTGATATAACAATCAAATCATTCACTATCTGTCATCTGGCCTTTCAATCGATCATAACTTGCTCCATTTTTTTTTCCATAATACGTGATCATACTAAATGAATTGAGAGACATCCATAAGTCTCCCATAGTGATCTCTCACTCTAATTCATACTAAAATAAAAAGTTCATTTGCACAAATACTTAGTAGCACATCAAGAACACTATCAAAAAATACAACACAAAGTTAACATCAATGACAAAATAATAATTGATCTTCATGTCATCAAACCTATACCAATCAACACTCAATCTGTTAGGAATAACAGTCTATAAGACAACTGAGAGGGGGGTTTAATTAGTTGTGATATAGAATATTAAACTTTGAACTTTATAAACCAAAACTTCAATGCAAATGATAACACAGTAAATTCCAACACAATAATACAATACTTTTTGTCGAGTAAACCTTGTTAAAGGTAAAACCCTAGAAGGATATAGCACCCACAAATAATGTACTGAGAGTATAGTATCCCTGTTAGGAGATTATTACAACATTACAGTACACAATCCCTATTAGGAGATAGACTATGTTAGGAATCAAGAAAAATTGTAGGCTCACTACCCAGGCACACTGCCCAAAGAAGGTTAAAGCCACCCTCAAGGATTCACAATTCGAACAAGTGTATATAGGAAATATAAAATCTAGTGAACTATTCTAATAGCAACTATCTTTGCTTGGTCAGTTCCAATGAAGCATCTTTATCACAAATTCTTCTCTACATCCAGCAGCACAACAAGCCTCCCAACTTTCACTTCTCTTCCCTTTTAATCTCTGCCACATATTTCCAAAAGAAAATATCTCACATATATACCCTTTTACAATAATTCATTTGGTCGGCCAATTAAGCTTTCCAAATACACAAATAATTAATTAGGTCAGCCTATTAGGCTTTCCCAATATACAAATAATTGTTTAACCCCTTGCTAAGATACAAACAGTACTTATAACAAGTAAAAATCAAATATAATCCATCAGTTATGCTCCAAGATCCGCAATCCATGCTCACAGTTCATAATACATGCTACATGTCTGAAGCTGGCCACCAAATAGGTCTCTTTCAGAATACATGCTAGAGTTGATGTCACCAACATGCTCATGCAAATTGATCAATACCAAACATTCCTCAATATGTCATTTTTCATCCAGTAAGCTTGCATTACCTGAAATATCTTCATCTGTAAGATATACCCAAAACCTAGAGACCTGCTCTATCAATCATCACAGTTACAATCCAGAAACCAGTCTTCATTAAAACAACTATAACATCCTCAATATGTAACATAAAGCCAAGAAACCTTAGGAGTAAGGTAAAAACACATCCTTCTTCATATAACCAACTTCAATCTTTCTGAAACATCTGTATAATGTCTGTACATTTCTGCCAGTCAATTAACTAGTCTATTCTTTCCACAGAAACATATGTTGACATCAATGACAAAACATGAATATCAACAACATGAATAGTATCCAAATCTGATATCATCCAAAAATCTCCCCCTTTGGAATTGATGGAAATATATGGGAGAATCCATCAACTGAGAATTACTCTCTCAATACAATCTTCTCAATATCCTCAACACAAATCTCCCCAAAATAGAAGGGATTTTCACATAGAATATTTCCCCCTTTGGTAGTAATGGAAAAGGGTGCCATAACTCATCTGTAGTCTTTTGTAAGGTGTATCTTTTTCAAATCTTCGTGTCCAATAACCAGGTGCAAGATCACCCAAATGTGCTCTAGTGTTCCTGCGATCACTCCCCCTAAGGAGTAGATCCATACATCAAGTCCAAAAAATGATATAGCTCTGAAAACCACTGGGCTGATGCATATCTACATCAATTAATTATCACAAGGAGGGGATCTCACTGCAAGCATGCTTCTGAGATACTCAAAAGAATATTTTGGAAAAGGTTTTGTAAATATATTTGCTATCTATTCCTTTGTGCTAATGTACTCCAATTTAATCTCTTTCTCTGCTACCTTCTCCCTCAAGCAATTATACTTAATAGAAATATGTTTAGTCTTTGAATGCATAACATGATTCTTTGACATATTCACTGTGCTAGTGTTATCACAATGGATAACCACTGGATCATAAAAAACTATTCCAATGTCCTTCAACATTTGTATAAGCATCAGTATAGGCCTGCAAAATAAAATCATCTAATTTTTTATACCATAATCAATATTCAATTGTTCCTTTCAAGTATCTGAAAATTATTTTCACAACAACAAGATGTGTCACTTTAGGATCTTCTTTATATCTTTCGACAATTCCAACTACATTGGTAATATATGGTCTAGTTTGAGTTAGATATGCAAATCACCAATCATGGATTTGTACTGTCTGAAATTTTTTTTTTGAGTCTTATCATTACTAGTCAGTTTGAATCCAGTCATCGTAGGTGTTCCACCAGGTTTACAATCTTCCATTCCAAATTTCTTGAACATTTTCTTATGATACTTGATCTGAGATATAAAAATGCCATTCTTACTCTGATTGATTTGCAAACCAAGAAATTTTTTTATTTTACCAATCATTGACATCTGAAATTCACTTTCCATTCCTTTACAGAACTTCTTACTCATCTTATCATTGCCTACAAAAATGATATCATCAATAAAAACTTATATGATAAAGATTTCATCTTCATAAGTTCTTAAATACAAATTATTGCCTGCATTACCTTTTCTATAACCAAGACAAAGTATATATTTATCTAGTCTTGCATACCATGCTCTCCATGCTTGTTTCAATCCATATAGTGCTTTCTTCAAGTTACAAACCATGTCTTCATCATTTGTCAAAGGAAAACCATCAAGTTTCTCAATGTATACTTCTTCTTCTAAATCATCATTCAAGAATGTTGATTTCACATCCATCTGATATACTTAAAAGTCTTTATGTGCAACATAAGCAATAAATAATCTCACAAATTCCAATGTAGCAACATGAGAAAATGTTTCATCATAGTCTATGCCTTCTTATTGTGAGTAGCCCTTACACACCAATATAGCCTTGTTTCTTATAATTTTCCTTCCTCATCCATCTTATTTGTGAAAACCCATTTAGTTCATATCACATTTTTGTTCTTAGGGCTTGGAACCAATTCCAAAGCAATGTTTTTCTTTATCTATTCAAGTTCTTCTTCCATAGCTTTATTCAAATATTCATCTCTACATGCTTCATCAGTAGTTTCTGGTTCAACTTGAGAAATCAAACAAATTTTATCTCTAACTCTAGATCTAGTCATCATATCTTTACTTTCATCACAAATAATTTGATCTTTAGGATGGTTCTTCTTAACATACCTTGGAGCCTTTGGAGTCTCAGTAACCTCAATAAAATCATCTTCAATTTCATTTTCAATCATCAAAGGTTCTTCAAGTTTAGTAGTGACCTCTTTCATCTCTGTAATCTAACCACAATCATATATTCTTTCTTAAATCTAAAAATGTTTATCTATCCTCACATTGGTGTTTTCAATCAACTTCCTCAATCTTAGATTGAAACATTTATATGATTTACTCTTAGTAGAATAACCAAGAAAAATCCATTCATCATTTCTAGCATCAAACTTCCATATCTCATCATCTCTTTCAATATAACTTTTACTTCCAAATATTCTAAAATATTTTACAATAGGTGTATGATCAAACCATAATTCATAAGGATTCTTACATGTACCTTATCTGATCTAAATTTTGTTCAAGGTGTACACAACAGTGCTGACTGCTTCTCTCCAATGAACATGTGACACATTTCCTTCCAGTAACATAGTGCTTGCAGCATCTAGTATAGTTCTGTTTTTTTTCTCTACTATCCCATTTTTTTGTAGATTTCTAGGAGCTGATACCTATCTATACATTCCATGTTCTTCATAGTAGGTATTAAATAAATCTGATGTAAACAATTGACCTCTGTCTGATCTTAAACATTTTATCTTCAAACCAAATTTATTCTCAACTTTTGTTTTAAATAAGAGGAATTTGACAAATGCTTCAGATTTATCTCTCAAATATGTAACCCACATCATTCTACAAAAGTCATAAAAAAAAATTATAAAGTACCTTTCACCATAATAAGATCTTGTTCTTGTAGGACCACACAAATTTGTATGCACCAAATCCAACTTCCCTTTTGATGAATAAGATTTGCTTCTAAAACTGCTTCTGGTCTGCTTTCCCATGACACACTCTCTACAAATAGCATTAGATGGCTTCACAATCTTAGGTATATCTCTTACAAAATAAGTCATACTTTTCTTCACAATGTTATCAAAGTTAACATAACAAAATCTTCTATTCCATAGCCAACTCTCATCAACCTTCACAATAAAACAAGAAGGTTCAGAAGTATTCAATTCAAATACGTTACCTCTAGATTTAGTACTAGATGCGATCAAATCTCTTGATTTACTTCTGATAGAGCATTTCCCATTAATTAATTTCAATTGATAACCTCTCTCCACTAACTATCCAACAATCAACAAATTATGCTTAAGTCCATCAACAAGTAATACATTGTCAGTATTAGTCTTTCCATCCACAGAAATAGATCCAAATCCAATGATAAGTTTAGGTGTATTTTCACCAAATGTAAAAACACCACCATCATATCTTTTCAAATTCACAAATTGTTTTTAATCTCTAGTCATATGATGTGAACAACCACTTTCTATAACCCATTCAGATTTCTTTTCAACACGAGATACTAGGGCTCTTTCCTCATGTATAGGTTCATCATCCTTTATAGAAATAAATCCAATTTCATCATAGTCACCATCATCATCAGAAACACCTCACTAGCATAATAACATTCCTTGTCTTTAGGATACTTTGATTTTTAAAACTTAGGTTTATGCTTAGAAACCCTTGTAGGACATCTAGATGAAAAATGACCAATCTTGTTACACGAAAAACATTTCATAGGTAATTTTCCTTCAAATTTACCCTTACCTCTCTTCTCTCTTATAGTGATCAATGCTACCACTTCATCCATCTTTATTTCTTCCTCCTGAATCTATTCCCATTCCTCATCATTGTCTCCTAGCTCTTCTTTTTGATCACTATTGCTAGTGCTCACAATTCCAGATAAGGTCTTTTTGTTTCTATGCATGGTTTCCTTGAATGTTGATTCAACTTTACATAAAGTATCTCCCAATTCTATAGCCTCAAAAGTAGTTAGCTTACCAATCAACATCTATCCAGTGAAATAAGGTGTCAAAGGTATAATCTCCTATGTAGCTTGTACTTTGATTCTATATGTATGTGTCAAAGATCTAAGAACTTTTGTAATCACTTCTTCCTCACTGTAAGTACCTCCAGAGTTTCTAATGTTGGTAACCACTTCAGTAATTATCTGTGCATATTCAATAATGTTCTCATCTTTAGTGATCCCATATTTGTCTTCCAGTTTTGTAGCTTTTCCTATTTTGTAAACTTATCTCCTTGATACATTGCCTCTAATCTTGTCAAAATCTCATGTGCACAGTCCAAGTCTTTCACTTCTCTAAATTCACCTTCAGAAAGTACGATGTTCAATGATTCCCTTGTGACCATATTACATTAAAATAGATTCTTCTCATCTTCATTAAATTTCTCTAGTTCATCCCTAGTTTCTATCTTTTCATTCTTCTTTATGATCATCTAGTAGTCAATTCCCAAACATAGCAAATGTTTTCTCATCTTGTTCTTCCGAATTTCAAAGTTTTCATGGTCAAATTTTGGACTATCCTTCCTGTAGTAAGTCATCTTCAGGATCACCTTAACCTATTAAGCTTTCTCTCTAAGAACCACTAGCTCTGATAATGATTGTTAGGAATAACAGTCCACAAGACAACTGAGAGGGGAGGGTGAATCAGTTGTGATATATAATAATAAAATTTGAACTTTATAAACCAAAACTATAATGCAAATGATAAGACGGTAAATGCCAACACAATAACACAATACTTGTTGTCGAGGAAACCCTGTAAGAGGTAAAACCCCGGTGGGAATTAGCACCCACAACTAATGTACTGAGAGTATAGTATCCATGTTAAAAGATATAACCATGTTAGGATCTTTTTACAACATTATAGTACATAGTCCTTGTTAGGAGATAGACCTTGTTAGGAGTCAAGAAAAATGGTAGGCTCACTATCCAAGGGTGCTTCCTAAAGAAGGTTAAATCCACCCTCAAGGATTCACAATCCGAACAAGTGTATATAGGAAATATACAATCCAGTGAACTATTCTGATAGAAACTGTCTTTTCTTGGTTAGTTCCAATGAAGTATCTTTATCACAAACTCTACTCTACATCCAGCAGCACAACAAGCCTCACGGATTTCATTTCTCTTCCTTTTTAATCTCAGCCACATCTTTCAAAAAGAAAAGATCTCACACACATACTGTTTTACAATAATACATTTGGTCGGTCAATTAAGCTTT
This sequence comes from Thuja plicata, assembly GCA_018584345.1. NCBI lineage: Eukaryota > Viridiplantae > Streptophyta > Pinopsida > Cupressales > Cupressaceae > Thuja > Thuja plicata. Next base: position 2,206,361 of record MU223372.1, on the reverse strand, counting down.
CTAAATACACAAATAATTAATTAGGTCATCCAATTAGGCTTTCCCAATATACAAATACTTGTTTAACTCCTTGCTAAGATACACACAATACCTATAACAAGTAAACATCAAATACAATCCATCAGTTATGCTCTAAGATCTGCAATCCACACTCACAATTCATAATACATGCTACGTGTCTAAAGTCGGCCACCAAATAGGTCTCCTTTAGAATACACTCCACAACTGACATCACCAACATGATCATGCAAATCGATCAATAAAAAACATTCTTAAATATTTCCTTTGTCATCCAGTAAGCTCGTATCACCTGAAATATGTTCGTCTGTAAGATATACCAAAAACATAGAGACCTGCTCTGTCAAGCATCAGAGTTGCAGTCCAGAAACTAGTCTTCATTAAAACAATTAGAACATCCTCAATATTTAACATAAAGCCAAGAGAACTTAGGAGTAAGGTCAACACACATGCTTTTTCATATAACCAACGTCGATCATTCTTAAACATCTGTACAGTGTCTGCACACTTCTCTAAGTCAATTAACCAATATGTTCTTTCCACAGAAACATATGTTGACATCAGTGATAAAACATGAATATCATCTAACACAGTCAAGCTCTTCATCAGTTATGGTAACAATATGCGCACACACACACACACACACACACACACACACACTGTATATATATATATATATATATATTTGTATTACACACACACATTATATATACATACATACACACATTATATATATATGTGTGTGTGTGTGTGTGCGCGCGCGCGCGCGTGTCCACACACACACACACACACATGTTTGGTGAGTAATAGAATCTCTATTTTTTGATGAATTTTTTGGCTATTTCTTAGTGTATTCTTTGTAATCCAAATGTATTCAAGATGGTACGAAACTATTGAACTGTAATGTTTTTCTAATTAATTTGTTTACCTTACAAAACCAAATTTAACCATTATCTAGATAAAAGGAAATTATTCATTAATATTTATTTCTATTATACATTAGAATTTCTTTTTTTAATAAAGTGGTTAGACTACTTAATATATTAATTTAATAATAAATAATGGGTTCAAAGAGCTCTCAGAGAAAAGAATGGTCAGAAAGAAAAACTGTCATCGTTTCCCTTAAATATAAAAGGGAACATTGCCCCAAAAGAGTTTGTTTTAAAATGCATCCTATAGAGAGACGAAGCCCCCCCCCCCCACTATCCAAAAGGAAGTAAAAATAGTAGACCTGCCTAGAAAACTACCCAATTAAAAACTACAATGCATTAAGCCAATTATAATATTTAGAAGAAAACATTTACATGTTTAGAACCCATAAAAAATGAAGGTGTACGAAATGACCAAAAAAGAAAAATAAATATATACAATTTCAGCTAGGCCTCCATGATTGTCATTGAAGATAATTATTTTAATATATTTTTCTATTTATGTCTATTAAATGAGAAACTATCATTGGACTCTAATGTGTGATACTACTACAAATATATCTTGAGATCTAAAATTATGAGACACTAAAAATTGGCAAGATAACACAAAGGAAAAATTTGATTGACAAAAGGAGAACACAGGAGACAAATCATCAATACCATGGGAGAGAGAAAGACCATTGTAAGAGTTGAAATGACCCTAGAGTAGCGGCAAGGGGATGAAAGACAAAATGAACACAAATCATAATGGTAAATTTAAATGGTACACAATTTACCATGTTACATTAGGAATGAATTTCAACATTACTATTTGATTGTTTTGCCAAATGAACTTAGATAATAAAAAATGGCTTAATAAAGCATAAATAAGAGATATATGTTTCCTATTCTCATGTATTGCTCCATTCATACCATTCTTAAATACTAAGTATAACCCATCACATTATGTTTCCCTTATCCATGCCTGGGTTTTGGTGTTATCTTTAGGATGCATAGAGCTATAATAGTAATTGACAACAAATACATGAATTTATTATATAATTTAATATTTTGTCATTTGTGCTATTTTTAAAGTGTCCCTTCCACACTAATACTATTTTGAAAAGTGATTTATAAAATCAATGACTACTTCTAAAGGAATGCAAGGAAGCATGTGTTAGAAAAGAACATATTTGATTGACTACATAACCTTTCAAAATTCATGGTATAAATTTATAGGTAAGCTCTCATTATAAATGTAGTCTAACTATTTTTAATTGAAATAATTCACATAAGGGGTCACATTGACCACCATGTATTCTAAAACTAGTTGCTACTACTTTATATTAGCTAAGGATATGGTAGGACCTCATTAAAAAGGTAGTAAAAACAATAGATAATTTAGGAGTGCCTCACAATAAAAGATAGTATAAAATTATATTATACTAAAATATTAGAATAATTGAGATTAAAATAATTAAAAAACTATGCAACACTATTACTTTTTTAGTTTACAATGTTGCACCAATTCTTTATTTTTTGAAATTTTGAGAGGTTGGCATCTAAAATTAGACAATGAAATAATATTAATGAGTTAAAATCAATGTCATAGAAATAAGCTTTACCTTTTAATGTATATAACTATACCACATATGCAATTTGATCTTTGGACACTTTTATCTAACATAATAAAGGTCAAACTAATTTTGATGTCATGATCTATAAATTCTATTTGTCTATGTTTGGAGATGCTTATGACAGAAGTGTTGTACTATAAATCTATTTTCTATATCTTGTTTGATAAAAGAAATATTACTCACATCTTTGATAGTTAAGATGAACCATGCTTAGTGTAAGAACATCAAATACATGTGAAATAAATAATATGAACGCTAATAGAGTTAAAATGGATATATGAATAAGGCAAGTATGTTCTTAAATGTAGAATGTTTGGTGATTAACATGACTTACGATGGAGTCTTTAAATATTTACTAGACACACAAATCAAATTGATCTAGAAGTACGAATTAACTCTCACATTCCTAAAAATTAGCCTAAAATGATTGATCCAATATGGTGAAGTTTAGGACTTCCTAATGGGTGTGTACCTCCATAGGGTAGAGAACTATATGAATCAATTGCAAAGCCTTTGAAACAGAAGAAGTGGATAATTGTAATTATAAGAGTGATCAATAATCCTTCCTAATGGGTGTGGATCTCTCTACGAAAAATAACTATATAATGAGTTAAAAAATACATAATGAAAAAGTGAAAATGCGGGTAACTATAAGCTTAAGAGTAGTGAGCAATCAAAGTAGGCTTTGTTGTTGTAGCAAACAAAAATTTATAAGTATAAGAGTGATCAACAATCCTTCCTAATGTGTGTAGATCGCTCTAGGAAAAGGAACCATATAAATGAATTCAAAAAGACATTTTTAAATAGTGAGGATGTGGATAACTATAAATTTAAAAGTTATCAATTGTCAAAATGTAGGCCCTGGGGTCGTAACAAAAAAGTTTTACGTGTATAAGAGTGATAAAAAATCCTTCCTAATGGATGTAGATCTGTTTAGAAAAAAAGGCTTATACATAAGTATGAAAAGACATTATGAAAAATAAGGATATGAACATAAAAAATACACATGGTCAAATTCGTAAGAACAATAGATTGGATATGAATAACTATAAATCTATGAGTGTTCAGCAGTCAATATGTAGGCCATGGGCCGGTAGCAACAAAAAACTTCCATTTTTTGAAGTCAAAGTTCACTGTTCATTAAAAGAGGAGCTCAAATAATGGATGAGTGTGAGGCATAGATTCATTCTGCAATGCTATGAATGATACAAAATCCACATTGCTGGTAGTATTTGATGGAGTTATAATTAAAATCCACACTGTAAATGACATCCTAATATATGGGCCGAAGCGTTATATAAAACCCACCACTCCATTCATTTTCCATAACAAAGTTTATCTCCCTAACAAGTCTTTGTTTTGTACGATATAAATTTCTTGCTGTGGTAAAAAATCTTGGTTGTAGAATGGCGAGTCGCGTTGCTGCAGTGCTAGTCTTGATACTTAGAAAGGAGAACTAAGGAATAAATCCTCAATCTATTCAATTTATAGCCAATTACATAATAAATGATGGTCCTAAGGTTACATGGAAATTCATGACATTTATTTGGAGATAAGGTTGAGTTGGTCAAGAAGATAAGGTTGAGCAAGAGGTAAACTTGCTGGTTGGTCTGTGTCAACAAACCTATATGTATCATAATTAATTTACTCTTTCTAACAAGGATTAAAGAAGATAATCACAAAAGAGCACTAAGGAATACATCCTCAATCAAATCAATTTATATCCAATTATATAATAAATGAAGGGTAGATGAAATATTCATGACATACAATTGGAGATAAGGTTGGGTTGGTCAAGAATATAAGATTGAGCTAGAGGTGGACTTGCAAGTTGGTTTGTGCCGGCAAAACTATATGCATCATAATTAATTTACTCTTTCTAACATCTCTCGGGTAATTATGATGAGGGAAAGTCATAGAAATGAAGCAACACACTAAAGTCTAGTTCAACAGAGCTTGTATAACTATTGTAAATTGGTACCTAATAAGACTTTGAGTCGGGACCCATATTTTTTAGATGATCCCTAACTAATACACTTTTCATATGGTTTCTATCTTAGCACAAACTGTTCACGCAAATTATTTCCAACTAACTAAAATCTTTCCACTTGAGTAGTTTTGGCAAACCATGAACCTCAGGTACAAGTGGTTATTGTTGACTACAACGCTTCACAAATGGTTTTAGATTAACGCAAACCTCACATGATGGGGAAACTAATGTATAATACACATACTTCTTACCACTCTCAGTTTTCTTCACTAATTTTTGTGCTTCCTCTTCTGTAGCTACATTGATTGTTGAGTCCATATAAACAGTGATCCATCTGCCAAGATACATGGGTACCCAGCTGCTGTACTCACTAGTTTTGTAGGAATCCATTTTAAATAGATGGTTCATCAATATCTTAAGTTGTCCTACAAACATTACCTTGGTCCTTATAAATTGGAGATTACACCATCTCACATTTTCCCCTTAATCAAAGATTCAAATTCTTTGACTCACCATCAAGGTTAGATTATTCTACAACTTGACGACACATCATCTTTATGCAAAAGAGGATACACACTAATCCATGTAGTCCTAACTCAATAGGGCTTAGCAAAAAATTGAGGAATCAGACTTGCCTATGGCTATGTTTATAGCTTTCGACCAAAACAACTCTTTGGATGTCTGGTACAACCGATCATGCACCCCCAACAAAAAGGTATAATAGATACTTTGAATAATCCTTTTAACAAAGGTAACTTACATTCAATGATTCACACAAAAATTAAAACCATTACTTAAGCCCATTTACATCTCAATATGATGGGGGATTTTCATTCTACCTCTTTTCTTTGAGTTACTTTCTTCATCTACGGCTAAATCTTCTGGATCTACGCAAACCTCTACAAATCTTCTCACCTCCGATCCAAACACTTAAACTATTTCTATTAGACAATAGGGAGACAATATCCTCTATTGAAATTGACAATTTCATTCCATTATTTCCACTATGATCTCAAACACCTACTACAAACTTCTTAGCTTTGAATGCTTTTCACAATTGCATAAAACTGCCTCAGGTTGTTTGGCTCTCCCGATAACTGATAAACCTCAACTCTGGAATATTTTATAATATAAAACAAACTAAAGAACAACTTCTAATTTGACACACTATAATCTCAACCACGGGCTCTGATACCATGTTAAAAACAAGGATAAGAGGAGATACTCACAAAGGAGCACTAAGGAATATATCCTCAATCTATTCAATTTATAGTCAAATACATAATAAATAATGGTCATAAGGTTAGCTGGAATATTCATGACATAGAGTTCGAGATAAGGTTGGGTTGGTCAAGAAGATAAGATTAAGCTAGAGGTGGACTTTTCGGTGGGTCTGTGTCGAGAAATCTATCTGTATCATAATTAATTACGTCGTGGGCGTTTCAATATGAGAAAGGCCAGGTTAAAATTTGCATCTACTGGTGGAAAATCATGCAGACAGAATGACTACCATTGAAGCATTTTGAACCGTAGATCGATTTTCACCTTTTTGCATTTCTGACCTTGTTTAGCATTAATGACATTACTTGTTCTGTTCCCACCAGCCATTTTTGTGTTTCCCTTTTTACCATCAATTGATGTGCATATTTCCCTGAGCACCTTCTTCACAGTCAATGCAATTCACAGTCAATTGAAAGTTTTATTGCCCAATGTGCTAAATTTTTCTGACATGATTTAAAAATAATTTATTTGTTTAATCATGATATATTGGTTGAGCATCCGCTACCATTTAAAGATTTTTTTCTTTTGAAAATGTCCACCTTTGTAGATATAATTATTTTATTTTAAAAATAATATCATATATTAATTAAGGTAACTGGCATAGTGAATGTAAAAAGAGTGGAAGAAACCTTTAAAAATTATCAAAAAATAGAAGTATAAATGGTTGAATATAATGAATTAGTTAGATTGAATTGTTTCTCCACATTGTCTTAAGTTGGTCACTTTGTTTGAAAATTGTAAATTGTTTTTAAAATATTTTTGAAAATAAAATTTTATGTGTTTATATTTTTAAAAAATTTATTCATATAATTAAATTATTACTTGAAATGTATAGCAATTATGTCTTAAATATTCATTAATTCACATTGAATGAATGGAAATAAGAGTGTATCAATCAAATATGAAATAATTTCTTGAGGATAAATTAGATTATATGTTTTATTTATTAATCTAATAAAATTTAACAAGATCATTAAAATTTACCATTCAGAAGCACAGAGAAAATATGGTTTTGTAAATAAGAGTTAAAAATACAAACTCCGAAAACTATATAACATAAAAGAAGGAAAGACAAACTATTTCAATAAAAGCCTTTGATTTTAATTTTTTTCCCACTTAGATTTTTATGATATTTGTTATACCACATTTATTGAGAATGCGAATGAAAATATTATGTGAGATATTAATTTCTAATAATATATTTTAATTTTCAAAAAATAAGTTCAATGTTTTATTTTTTAAAAATATTTTTTATTTATTTTAATAATTATATTATAATATATAATATATAATTAAGTTATTTAAAGCTATATACGATATAATTTTTTTAATAATACTAATAATTAACTTTTAAAAATATATATATTGATAAATAACAGTAAGTTTTTAATAAATTATTTAGATTTTATAATTGTATATTTAAAAATAATAATAATAAATTATATGTCTAAATCTTTTGTAAAATTGAATTATTGTATTTTTTACTATATATTATATTATAACATATGTTTTAAACAAAAATATATTAATTATTGTTGTTTAGATTGGAATAAATACATAAACTATGAAGAACAATTTATCTTTTTAATAAGTTAATTGCAATAATATTTTGGGCAAGATTGTGTAAGAATATTTTGGGGTATGATGGAAAATATGCTTATAGATTCTAATGGAAATATTCTTGGAATACTATGATATATTGTGGAAATTTGAAGAGTAAATTTTAATATAAGTTAAATATAAAAATATAAGTACTTTTATGTATTTTTATAATCTATATATTTCTAAAAATATAATAATGTATGCTGACTTGCATATGCCTGATAGGGGCACCAATCCATGTCACATGTTCTGTTCCAACACTTAATTTAACAAAATATTAAGAAATCTCTTTTCTTATTAATAAATAGTTTAACAATTATTTCAAATATTTTAGTTAAATAATTGTTAATTCAAATTAGACAATTAGAACTAAAAATTTCAAGTTTAGAAAGAGGACATAGAAAATTATATTTGTAGTCAATTAAGCCAAATTTATATGTAAAAAGATAGAGATTTAGAGAGATGGAGATGGATAGACAGTGATATAAAGAAATAGAGAAAGGTATAGAGCTAGATAGATATGGCTAGAAAAAGATAGAGAGATGTAGCTAGAGCTAGAGGGATAGAGAGAGGTAAATAGAGTTATATCTTTGGCGTACCTATTGCACACCAAGGAAGATTATGCCAATTTTTATGAAGCATTTTCCAAGAACATCAAGCTTGGAATTCATGAGGGAAGCCAAAATAAGACTAAATTGGCTTATCTACTAAGGTACCATTCCACAAAGAGTGGTGATGAGATGACCAGTCTAAAAGACTATGTGACCAAAATGAAAGAGGGACAGAAGGACATCTATTGCATTACTAGTGATAGCAAGAAAGCTATAGAGAATTCCCCGTTCCTGGAGAGGTTGAAGAAGAAAGGTTATGAAGTTATGTTCATGGTGGATGTCATCGATGAATATACAGTGGGATAGCTAAAGGAATATGTTGGAAATAAATTGGCTCTGCCAACAAATAAGGGCTCAAATTGGAGGAAACAAAGGAAGAAACAAAGAAAAAGGAAGAGAAGAAACTTACATTTGAGAGCCAATGCAAGGTTATAAAGGAGCCATTGGGTGACAAGGTAGACAAGGTAGTGGTTTCTAACAGGGTTTTGGATTCACTGTGTATGCTTGTGACATGGGAGTACGCATAGACTATAAATATAGAGTAGATAATGAGAGCGCTGGCTCTACACGACAACAACATGTTGAGCTACATGTCCAGCAAGAAAACCATGGAAATCAATCTAGACAATCCCATCATGGAGGAGTTGCGAAAGAGAGCATAGACATATAAGAATGAAAAATCTATGAAGGACCTGTTTCTACTCATCTATGAAACCACTTTTCTGACCTCGGGATTCAGCCGTGATGATCGAAATGCCTTTGCTTCCAGTATTCATAGGATGTTGAAGCTGGGTTTCAGCATTGATGAGGATCTCACTACAGAGCTAGATTTGACATGATGCCTCTTACAGAAGTTGTTGTGCAGCAGGAGAGAAAGATGAAAGAGGTGGATGTGAATTATTTTGCCTCTAAAATATTGTAGCCTCCTGGAATGGCCGTCAATAGTCTACGAAGGTGTTTCTTTCTTCTTCCATCGGGGATAAAAATCCATCCAAAGCATAAGGGATAGAGGAATTTTGACAAATGTAATACAAATTCCACCATTATCGTATGCAAAATATTCAAAGGAAGATAAGGCATTTGGACTGTTTTAGCTATAAAATAATTTTAAATATTATGAAATAATAAAAGTAAAATTAAATTTAAAGTTAATAATATGTTATTTATATTATGATAATTTTTATTTTGTATAATGTATTACACAATTTATAGGGATAGAGAGTGAAAGAGAGGGAAACATAGAAAGGGAGAGATAGAGATTAAAAGATATAGGTAGTATAAGAAGATCTAGAGAGGATGAGAGGAAGTGAAAAACAAAGGGACAAATACTTAAATGACCTTTCCATAACTCTACGGCGTTCGCATTGCACACTAAGGTGAGATTTCTAGTTTACTCTTTTTGACAACTACTGAAGCTCTTGTTTTCACATTTTCTAATCATGCTAAAGGAACAACCGGTGAAAACATATTCGATCAAGAGATCAGCCAGATTAGAGCCTTTGAAATTATGGATTCCTCCACCAAATATATCTAGGACACTTTTCACCAACAATTGGCTACAGATTGAGAGAATGTGGCCAAGGTTACACTAATTATGGAAAGCATGAATGATATTTCATATATGAGTGGAGATGAATTTTACCTAATTGCAGATTATGTAGGCAACTATAGAGGGGAGGTGAAGGAAAAAATAAGAGGAGTTTGGTACCGCAAAATGATACACATGTGGCAGTGGAACAACCAAGGCAATTCCCTCGGTGGGCTTATTAAAGGCATTGGAGACTATGTGCACCTCATTTCTCATTTGGATCCTTCCCATTAGGTTAAGCCAAGAATGTAAGAAAGGAAATACAAATAAACAAAGAAAAATATACTAAAATAACACTATAAATAAATTTTATTCATAATTCAAAGTTGATTGCATTGCCTCTATATATACATGATTTATCTCAAACTAAGACTCAAGAGGCCAATTAAAAATAAAACAATATAATTTAACATATTGTAGATGTGGAAAACAAGATGAGCATGTGGAGGACAAAACAACAAGATCTTAACTATACGAAATAGTCTTCAACAACCCTCATTATTATTAGCCAATGTGTAAAACTAACTCCATGTGCAATGTAGTTTAACAATAATTTAATAACTAGATGCATACATGGTGGGGAAGAAATTAATTTCCTCCAACTTTCTCCCTTAATTTCTACCAATTCAAGTTTTTTTCTTGACATCTCTCATAGACACTTTAGTATGGAAAATATGCAAACTCTATAATTGAAACTAGGAAATCTCATCATTCTCTTGGGATAGTCTAACCAGGAGCTCTGACACACTTGATTTCTATCCCATTGTAGTTTCAGATGTGATTCAACAACTCAAACAAAAGTGGTTTTGGATGACAACAAACCTTACATAACATGGTTTCAGACAACTTTAAACTATCAAACAAAGTAGTTTCTAGCTGACCATAAAATCCATACACAGATAACTTCATTCACTGCTAAAATAGTCCAAACCAATAATATATTATGTTCTATTTAAAGCTTGCAAATTCACTCATATCTTTAGTAATTTGATAGCCTCCTCTACTTTCATGATTTCATTTATCAAGCCTCCTCATTTGTTCTATAAGCTTCAAATATGCTCTTTTACAATATTTTCTACTCTTTCTCAACTTAAACACTTATTCATAGACTTCCTACATAACCAACACCAAAATAAAATAAAATAAATTGACAACATACATAACAATACATGAACTCCCCATTCTATAATGAGTCTCTACTCTATTTTTGAATTTTTTCAGACTTGCTCATCATTAAAATAATTAAACATCAGATGCTCCTTACAAGCCTGAGCATTTTCATCTTCTTTTTTTCGCCTTCTCTTTTTCATCCTATCTATAGACTACAATAATCCCTCATAGATCTAACCTAGCTCTAATACAAATTTGACAGACATATAATAGAAATAAAATAGAGACAAATATACTACAACATTGAAAACTAATTTTATTTATAATTAAAATTCGACTACGTTACCTGTATATATAAAGGATTTATCTCAAACTAAGACTCAAGAGGCCAATTACAAACAAAACACTATAACATAAAAGATTGTATATTTGGACAACAAGATGAGCATGTAGAGGAAAAAAATAAGATCTTAACAAGTATGAGAACGAGTCTTCAACAACCCTCCTCATTATTAGGCAACGTGTACAACTAAATCCATGTGCAACGTAGTTGAACAAGAGTTTAATTACTAGATGCAGACGTGGTGGGGGGGGAAATTAATTTTGTCCAACAAGGAAGTGAAGATAGATGGGACTATTTGTTTCCAAATCAACAGATTGGAATGTCTTCAAAATATGCCAAGCTTTGTGCTCAAACACTCAAAGTTTCTTGGCCAACAAATAATATTAACCAAATATGGTTGGAAATCCTCTGCACTTTAGGCTCTGCAAGACCTATTCTCAAAATATATATCCAACTTGAAGCTTGTTGTAGCTATTGTTCTGTCTATCTTTCTTCTACTTCTATCCTCTATCTCATAATGACATGAGTTTCTAAAATAGACTAGCTTGTTGCTGTTACTTGATTGCTTATAATTTCTTTATCTATCCTCTTTACTCTATCTTATTTTATCTTTTCTAATTAAGAGTAGGGAATGAGTTTGTAGCTTCCAATGGCTGGCTGACGCGGGACCCAAGGTGAGTACATCGAAGCCTCTTAGTGCTTTCTTGCTTTGCATGCTTTCCTAGGCTGTTTAGAGGGTCAAACAGGGGTCAAACCGAGCTGGAACGTGCCACCTACACATGTCACATGCCCACCTATGTAGGCAGCACATGTGAGATGACCACCTACGCAGGCAGCGCAGGTGGGAGGCCTTTCTACGCAGGTGGTAAGAGAACCTGCATAGTTGGTCAGACATGCCTCAAAATAGAGTCTGGGGGTCCCTAAACTAACCTAAATTTCCCTAAACTGGTCAAAACCCTAGGAAAAGGTATAAATTAGGTCAAACTAGGTTAAAAAGGTCCTAGGTTAGTCAACAAGAAATAGAAAGTATAGAAAGTTGACCAAAGTCGCATGGTGATCGCAGGAGGAGCTGTCAGTTCCATAGACACAAGAGAGCATACCGGCATGTATGGACATACACCACAGGTTGAGCGGACATGAGAGGAAGATCCTTGCCTTTCTAGGATTGTATTATATCACATACATGCCTGAGATTAGGGCAAACCGGGGGTTGATCATAGCGTTAGCCAAGCGATGGCACTCAGAGACCAGTTCATTCCACCTGCCGACGGGGGAGGCAATAGTGACACTGGAGGATGTATGGTGCATCCTCATGATTCTGATTCATGGCGTGTTGACCGAGTATGATCTGAATACAGGGAGGTCAGCATTGCACCAACTGTTTGAGAGTGATGATGATGATCTGGACATCCAGGATTATGAGATCAGAAGGGAGACTGTGGCTAGGAAGCACAACAGTCTGATTGTAGTTATCTGTGGAGTCGTTGCATGTCTCTTAGTACCAGATAGACATGGGCATAGATTCCCTATTGGCTGGGGGAGTTTACTCGAGCAGATGATTATGCAGGGCACAATGTTCTCATGGGGGCCATGCATGTTGGCTATGACATATTACCAGCTCCATCGGTTGGTGTATCGCAGAGGATTGTCGATCAGTAGTGAGATCACACTACTGCAAGTGTGGTCTTATGAGCACATACTGGTATTCCAGCCTATATCTTAGAGAGTGGTTTTACCAAATTTGCCATATATTTATTGCTATCAAGGGGTGCTTGCACAGGGCCCATTAGGATAAACATTACACTTTCGATACAAGATAAATGTTCTGAGAGATTTCACTTAGCATCCCTACAGAGCTTACCCCAGATGGGATGATGATGTAGATCACCTTCCTTACTACAAATAGGAGAGGTACCTCATCAGGAGGTTTGTGATGGGTCATATAGTGACTGAGATGTAGCTACTAGAGCGAGTCAGGCAATAGTTTGGAGAGGTACAGGGAGTGCTGACAGGTACAACATTGTTTTCTAGATCGAGGGTCGAGGCTAGGACATGGGGTGTAGCACATAGACCTCAGGTGGCCTATGCAGAGTTCACACGGTTACAACCCAGACAATGGGGAGCATATGCAGATGTTGCATACGTACGGACCACAGATGAGTATGATAGGTGGTTTTCTCAACATAGGCTGATTCCTCTGACAGATCCCGATGTGGCGATACCGAGAGTGAGGGTTCCTAGAGATGAGAGCACCGAGGAGGAGGATGATGAGGAGGATGACAAGGAGGAGGAGGAGGAGGAGGAGGAGGATGGGGAGGAGGAGTCAGATGATGATGATGATGATGATGATGATGATGATGAGGATGAGGGTTCATATGAGGAGGATGATGATGATGACAGGCATCTCAGTGATATGCTGATGTAGATGGATGAGGACAGGGATGAGCCAGCACAAGGGGATGACATACAAGGTCCAAATGACCGGTGTGAGGGTCATATATAGTGCATTGCAGAGCTTATGAGCCAGATAGACAGATTGACACTTGAGAGAGATACAGATAGAGCTACATGGGATACAAATTGTGCATCATGGATTGCCAAGCAATCAATGCTCACAACATAGATGGACAGGTTGACAGTAGAGAGGGACACATTACTCGCCTCTCAAAATACAAATTGGTCTAGGGCACAGAGGGCCAAGGAGGAATCATGCCAGTTTATCAGTTCCATCAGAGATGTAGGTGTGCGTGATATTGCAGGGATGCTATCAGATGTCTGAGTAGAGTCACAGTATTGGAAGGACATGTACATGCAAGATCTACCACAGGATCAGTGGGTACCGAGTTACAGCACGTTAGCTAGTAGGTCACACTCCCGTAGGATACAGAGTAGCGGGGGAGTGCTAGGACCAAGGGGGCTACCTAGATCGGGGCAGACAAGGCATCACACAAGGGGAGCCTCATCTTCCAAATAGGAAAGGGATCAGGAGGACCGAGAGAGTAGGGGTTGACAGGGAGTCTCTCTAGAAGATGGACAATTTTTATAGACATGTGATATGTTATGAACCTGCAGGCCTCAGTGTATATAGACACTTTGATTTTTGTACTCTGAAACTTTTTTGAGACATTGATATATGCTATGTAGCTATTTTATGATGCACAGGATGGATGTTTATGTATATGTTTTTCTTTCCTATTTATATGACAATGCTTATGTATTACAATGTATTGCCTTTGTTATGCAATAATATTTGTTATGAATGCAATAATTGTTTTTTGTCTTTTTGCCATTTGAATTTGTATGAATGCAAAATGCAAGTGTATGTTTGAAATATTTCTCATGTAGAAATGAATGAATGCAAAAATGCACATGTTTTTGTTGTTTTTCAAGTTTATGAATGCATGTATGCAGGATGCACCTATTTTTGATGTGCCCGAGTACTAGACCAAGGCGACTGCAAGGACTAACTAAAGAATTTTCAGTAGAAAGCATAAATTAGATGAAGAAATGTTAGTAGAAAGATGTTGGCTTTCAAAGTGCAATTTGGTGTGAAGAGCTTATTTTGATATTGCAAAAGTTCACACGGCACATCGTGGCACAAAATCCAGAGTGCAAAATTCATCCTTTTTGCATGAACAAACACGATTCAGACAGAGGATGATATTCTCTATCCCGAAAGCATGTAGCAGACATGCCCCATAATTTCATGAGATCATCAAATAGGCAGAAAAAAGATAAAGCAAAAATGAAATGGTCATGAACCATCCCGACCACTCTCATAAGTTCAGATAATATCATCGAGTAGCATAGGAACATGATCAAAAAAGAAAATAAAAAATACTCACGAAAACAATGTGAGCCAACAGCCATTCAGATCTTTTGTTACTTGCATTAAATGTTCATTGATTCACAGCTTAGATTGTAAATTGATTTGAGAATTGATTGATAGCTTGGACAGATTGATAGATAGAAAAGATTGAAAGATTTGAACGGTCCAATCCGATTGAATGTTGGGTCACAATGATTCAGATCACATATGATTACGTTAAGCACAGATTGATGATTCTGCCATTGATGTCTGCAAACATGATGTTTGATTCGCAAAGAGAAGACAAGTATGTACAAATTTATTACAGATTTTGAAGAGATTTTTGCAATTTTTAGGATTTTTGATAAATTTGAATTTTTTTGGTCTTTTTTTCAAGATCGTATCTGAATTTTTAGCAATTTTTTCAGGACATTATGTAATTTTTAGTAATTTTTTCAGGACAGTATATGATTTTTTGGAATTTTTGCATATTTGGATTTTTAGGATTTTTTCAGGTCATTAAGATATTTACAATGTGTTATCTCCAGAATCGGATAGTCAAGGAATTTCATGGGTAAACCACGTTCAAGGTCTTTCCCCCAGTTTGAATTCAAATTCAAAGAGGCTCAGTGCTAGGAATCTGCCCCTAGACAACAAAGAGGCTATATATAGAGGCCAAAAGGATAGATAGACTGGGTAGACCAAGGGGAAGACAAAGAAGATCAACTAGTTACAGGCCATAAAGGGGCAAGTTAGGGTTGATACAAACTGAAAGATGTGATCAGGAAAGGACATCAGGGTATCAAGTGGAACCATGATAGACAATGGAGCAACAACTTACTACGTGTGACGCCTGTTTGCCAGGTTTTCACCATGGTACTCGCCCAAAGCACCTATTTGCTAGGTTTTCACTATTGGATGGGATTTTTCTCTTAATTTCTATTTTTGCATGCCAAGATGCCTTTTTTCTAGGTTTTCATCAAGACAACCATTTTTGCTTCTTCTTTTTTTCTTGCTTTTTTCCCTTTTTGGATTTGTTTTATATTTTCTTTGAAACTTTTTCAATTCTTTTGTATTTTTTTTAGGAACTTTTTGCAACTTTTGTACTTTTTTAGAAATTATGCATAATAATTATGGAGGTGCATGCTATTCAGTGCGTCTGGCAATGGTTCTCCCTCCGGTGTTGCAAGCTGATACACTCTAGACCCATATGATGTTGTGACTATGTATGGGTCGTCCCAATTTGGTTCAAATTTTCCAGCCTTCTCTCTGTGTGGCTAGGTCTTGTAATTCATCTTTAGAACTAAGTCTCTAATCTCAAAATGGTGAGCTCAGACCTTCTTGTTGTAACTCCATTTGAGATGGTTCTGGTAAGCTTGCGAGTGTACCAAGGCAGTTTGTCACCACTCATCAAGCATCTCGAGCTCATGTAATCTGGAAATTCTATACTGTTCATCATCAACAATGCCTTGTAAGGGTAATATTGCCTCAACACCATACACAAGAGAGTATGGAGTAGCACCAGTGGGGGTGCGGATGTTGGTCTTGTAGGCCCACAGAGCTGGGTTGAGTTGTAAGTGCCAATCACGGCCAGCATCATTGACAGTATTTTGCATGATCTTAATGATGGTTTTGTTAGATACCTCTGCTTGGCCATTGCCTTGAGGGTAGTAGATTGTGTAACATCCTTGTTCTAGAATGGGCTACCATGATCAGTAATAATGGCTAGAGGGACTCCATAATGGAAAATGATATAATTCAAGATGAATCTGGAAACTTGTTTGTCGGTAATGTATGTCATGGGGATAGCTTCCACCGATTTGGTAAATTTTTATGAAGCATTTTCCAAGAACATCAAGCTTGGAATTCATGAGGGCAGCCAAAACAAGACTAAATTGGCTTATCTACTAAGGTACAATTTGACAAAGAGTGGTGGTGAGATGACCAGTTTGAAAGACTATGTGACCAGAATGAAAGAGGGGCAGAAGGACATCTATTACATTACTGGTGATAGCAAGAAAGCTTTAGAGAATTCCCCATTCCTAGAGAGGCTAAAGAAGAAAGGTTATGAAGTTATGTTCATAGTGGATGTCATCAATGAATATGTGGTGGGATAGCTGAAGGAATATGTTGGAAAGGAAATGGCTCTGCCAACAAAGAAGGGCTCAAATTGGAGGAAACAAAGGAAGAAAAGAAGAAAAAGGAAGAGAAGAAACTTGCGTTTGAGAGCCAATGCAAGGTTATAAAGGAGCTATTGGGCGACAAGGTAGAGAAGGTAGTGGTTTTTGATAGGGTTTTGGATTCACTGTGTATGCTTGTGACATGGGAGTACGCATGGACTATAAATATAGAGCAGATAATGAGAGTGTTGGCTCTACAGGACAACAACATGTCGAGCTACATGTCCAACAAGAAAACCATGGAAATCAATCTAGACAATCCCATCACGGAGGAGTTGCAGAATAGAGCATAGACATATAGGAATGACAAATCTATGAAGGACCTGGTTTTTCTCATCTATGAAACCACTTTTCTTACCTCAGGATTCAGCCTTGATGATCGAAATGCCTTTGCTTCCAGAATTAATAGTATGTTGAAGCTGGGTTTCAGCATTGATGAGGATCTCACTACAGAGCTGGATTTGACATGCCGCCTCTTACAGAAGCTGTTGTGTGGGAGGAGAGAAAGATGGAAGAGGTGGATGTGAATTATTTTTCCTCTAGAATATTGTAGCCTCCTGGAAACGCCATGAGTAGTCTATGAAGGTGTTTCTTTCTTCTTCCATCGGGGATAAACATCCATCCAAAGCATAATGGATAGAGGAATTTTGACAGATGTAATACAAATTCAACCATTATCATATGCAAAATCTGCAAAGGAAGATAAGGCATTTGAACTATTTTAGGAATAAAATAATTTTAAATATTATGAAATAATAAAAGTAAAATTAAATTTAAAGTTAATGATATGTTATTTATATTATGATAATTTTTATTTTGTATAATGTATTACACATTTTATAGGGATAGAGAGTGAAAGAGAGGGAAACATAGAAAGGGAGAGATAGATATTAAAAGATATATAGATGGTATAAGAAGATCTAGAGAGGATGAGAGGAAGTGACAAACAAAAGGTCAAATACTTAAATGACCTTTCCATAACTCTACGATGTTCCCATGGCACACTAAGGTGATATTTCTAGTTTAATCTTTTTGACAAATATTGAAGCTCTTGTTTTCAAATTTTCTAATCATGCTAAAGGAACAACCGGTGAAAACATATTCAATCAAGAGATCAGCCAGATTAGAGCCTTTGAAATTATGGATTCCTCCACCAAATTTATCTAGGACACTTTTCACCAACAATTGGCTACAGATTGAGAGAATGTGGCCTAGGTTACACTAATTATGGAAAGCATCAATGATATTGCGTATATGAGTGGAGATGAATTTTACCTAATTGTAGATTATGTGGGCAGATATAGAGGAGAGGTGAAGGAAAAAATAAGAGGAGTTTGGTACTGCAAAATGATACACATGTGGTAGTGGAACAACCAAGGGAATTCCCTCGGTGGGCTTATTAAAGGCATTGGAGACTATGTGCACCTCATTTCTCATTTGGATCCTTCCCATTAGGTTAAGCCAAGAATGTAAGAAAGGAAATACAAACAAACAAAGAAAAATATACTAAAATAACACTATAAATAAATTTTATTCATAATTCAAAGTTGATTGCATTGCCTCTATATATACATGATTTATCTCAAACTAAGACTCAAGAGGCCAATTAAAAATAAAACAATATAATTTAACATATTGTAGATGTGGAAAACAAGATGAGCATGTGGAGGACAAAACAACAAGATCTTAACTATACGAAATAGTCTTCAACAACCCTCATTATTATTAGCCAATGTGTAAAACTAACTCCATGTGCAATGTAGTTTAACAATAATTTAATAACTAGATGCATACATGGTGGGGAAGAAATTAATTTCCTCCAACTTTCTCCCTTAATTTCTACCAATTCAAGTTTTTTTCTTGACATCTCTCATAGACACTTTAGTATGGAAAATATGCAAACTCTATAATTGAAACTAGGAAATCTCATCATTCTCTTGGGATAGTCTAACCAGGAGCTCTGACACACTTGATTTCTATCCCATTGTAGTTTCAGATG
Organism: Thuja plicata; assembly: GCA_018584345.1. Taxonomy (NCBI): domain Eukaryota; kingdom Viridiplantae; phylum Streptophyta; class Pinopsida; order Cupressales; family Cupressaceae; genus Thuja; species Thuja plicata. The sequence continues at coordinate 2,187,286 of MU223372.1, read as the reverse complement.
TGATTCAACAACTCAAACAAAAGTGGTTTTGGATGACAACAAACCTTACATAACATGGTTTCAGACAACTTTAAACTATCAAACAAAGTAGTTTCTAGCTGACCATAAAATCCATACACAGATAACTTCATTCACTGCTAAAATAGTCCAAACCAATAATATATTATGTTCTATTTAAAGCTTGCAAATTCACTCATATCTTTAGTAATTTGATAGCCTCCTCTACTTTCATGATTTCATTTATCAAGCCTCCTCATTTGTTCTATAAGCTTCAAATATGCTCTTTTACAATATTTTCTACTCTTTCTCAACTTAAACACTTATTCATAGACTTCCTACATAACCAACACCAAAATAAAATAAAATAAATTGACAACATACATAACAATACATGAACTCCCCATTCTATAATGAGTCTCTACTCTATTTTTGAATTTTTTCAGACTTGCTCATCATTAAAATAATTAAACATCAGATGCTCCTTACAAGCCTGAGCATTTTCATCTTCTTTTTTTCGCCTTCTCTTTTTCATCCTATCTATAGACTACAATAATCCCTCATAGATCTAACCTAGCTCTAATACAAATTTGACAGACATATAATAGAAATAAAATAGAGACAAATATACTACAACATTGAAAA
>MU223372.1:2158313-2175108 GCA_018584345.1 Thuja plicata | reverse complement strand
AGATTTGCATTTAGAGTAGCTTGATGTTAAAACAACCTTTCTTCATGGTGATTTGAATGAAGAAATATATATGGTACAGCCATAGGGATTTGAGGTCAAGGGTAAGGAGAGTTTAGTGTGCAAATTGAAGAAAAGTTTATATGGCTTGAAGCAAGCACCTCAACAATGGTATATTAAATTTGATAACCTTATGAACAAGAATGGATACACTCGATGTAATTCTGACCATTGTGTTTATTTCAAGAGGTTGAATATTGAAAACTACATTATTTTATGTTTATATGTTGATGATATGCTTGTAGCTGGATCTAACATGGATCATATTAAGGGGTTGAAACAACAGTTAGAAAAATCTTTTGCTATAAAGGATTTGGGGACAGCAAAACAAATCCTTGGCATAAAAATTTGCAAAGATAGGAAGAACAGAAAATTAACTCTATCTCAGGTTGATTATGTTGAAAAGGTGTTGCAGAGATTCTACATGAAGGATGCCAAAGCTGTCACTACACCTTTGCCTGGTCATTTGAAATTGACCAAAGAAATGTGTCCAAAGACACCAGAAGAAGAGGCAAAAATGTCCAAGATACCTTATGCTTCAGCTGTAGGGAGCTTAATGTATGCTATGGTATGTACTAGGCCAGATATTGCACATGCAGTGGGATTTGTTAGCCAGTATATGAGTCACCCTGGGATTGAGCATTGGAATGCAGTCAAATAGATTCTCAGATATTTGAGAGGTACATCCAATAAGTGTTTACACTTTGGGGGCTCTTCTACTACTATTCACATGGCTATGTTGACTCAGATTTGGTAGGAGATATAGATACCAGATGGAGTACTACATGTTATGTATTTACTATTGGTGGGACAGCAGTGAGTTGGATTTCTCGGTTACAAAAGGTGAATGCGTTATCCACTACAGAGGCAGAGTATGTTGCTGCTACAGAGGCAGCCAAGGAGATGATATGGCTTGAATTCTTCATGGAAGAATTGGGACATCCACAGGTAGATAATTACTTGTATTTAGATAGTCAGAGTGTCATTCATCTTGCAAATAATTTTGCTTTGCACTCAAAAACAAGGCACATACAATTGCAATATCATTTCATCTGGTCAATTTTGGATGATGGACAGTTAACGTTGGAGAAGATACATACAGATGATAATCCAGAAGATATGTTTACAAAGGCAGTGACAAGGGAGAAGCTGAATTCCTCTTCAGCTTTGGTTGGTCTTCTAGACTGAATAGAATAAAAGAACAACAGAGTCCAGGGTGGTTTCTTTATTCCAGTGGGAGCTACAGGTTTTGTCGATCAGTCTCCAAGTGGGAGGATATTGTTGTGGAGTCTGATTAATCTCCAAGTGGGAGATTGTTATGTATGTGGAGCCTAATCAGACTTAGTTTCTTTCGGTACAGTTTCCCCCCAAACATATCTTTATCGGCCCCAAGCTTGGGGTCAAGGGGCAGAGCCCCTTGCGGGGTCCTAGGGCAGCGCCCCAGGCGGGGTCAAGGGGCAGAGCCCCTGATGGGGTCAAGGGGCAGCTTATTAATATTGTAAAGGGTCGACCATTGATTTTCTATTAGTCAGAGTATTTTTTTCCCTAATTAGGTTAGGTCAAATATGCTTGTGAAAAGGGCTTAGGGTTTCGAGATTTCATTGCATGAGGGATTTTTGGTAGCTTCATGTGACGGTATTGAGTTGCAGGTTTTAGATTGTAATCGCTGGATAATAATAAAAATATTGGACTCGCTGTTGGTGGATGTAGCCCAGGGATTGGGTGAACCACGTTAAATCTCTGTGTCATTTGTATTCTCTTCTATTTTTATATTTGCATTATTATTCTTATTATTCTAACACACACTCTACGGTCACAGGCTCCCCACTACCACTTTCCCAGAGGTGGTGGTGTTGCCTTGCGACGTTGCTCTGCTTCTTGGCCTTGTTGCTCCTCTAGCTGGTCTCCAGCTTTGGTTATTTTGGCCCATCCTGATGCTTCTGCTTCTCGTGGTGGCCCCTCTTGGCCTCCTGTCACCTCCTCCAAGTGGTCCTTCCCCCACCTAGATTTGGCTACTTTTTCACCTCGAGTGGAGGATAAAGAAAAGGAAAAAGATATAGATGATGCTACTGATGAATGGTTGGTTCACGACCCTCCTATCAATCGCAGGGATACCTGGGGTTCTGATGACATAGATCCTCCTCCTTTGGCTGGCACTACCCTTGTAGCCTAAAGGCTTTATGGTTTTTTTGATGAATAGTTTCTAGTTTCTACTTCCGGCTGTTGCCGTGTGAACTTTCGTGGGGTGATTTTGATATCTCCCAGCCCCATTTTTGTGAATATGTAACTTTCATATTATTTTAATGGAAAGGCACTATTCATAAAAAAAAAATTATATTGTTTATGAATAAGACCAGTACCTTGTCATTATTGGGCACAAAGTCACCCCTCCTCAAACCCTCATGTACAACTTTGTGAGATTATATTTTATCCTTTAGATAAATTATCAACCATTCAATCCTATCAATGCAAAACATTCAAGTACGCAACACAACAATTAGTCTAATTTATTTTAATTTATCTTTCTGAAAGCCAATCACTCAATAAACATAAGGAAAACACTTCACAAATACTCCTTGATATTCGAATTAGGGTGAAGGAAAAATAACCTCTTTGTACAAGTTTTAAAAATGGCAATTACTTCTTCAAATTAATAATCACAAATGAGCAATTTGACAAGAAAATAATTCCACATGTCATAATTGCAAAGAAAGGATTGGATCGTGTATTTTATTTCTTCATAGTGGTAAAATACAATGATATATTTACAATGTGATGATTCCTCCTTATCTTTACATTGTATACCACATATATATGTGGTTGAATGGTTTTCATTTCCCTTTAGGGTGAAAAGAGATCATTCTTGATTAAAATTATAAAAAAAAATTGAGAAAAAAACTAATCAACTAATTAGTTGATAACTACCTATCTTTCATATTTTGGGTTGGTCGTAAACTCAAAAAAGATTGTACGAACCTAATATGTTAATTGGATCTTGGAAATTTGATTTTCTAAACTAGGTCATTTTTAGATTTTCAAATTTTTATCATTTTCCTTCTCTGTCGACATCATATGTATATTAGGTCAAAATTCCACCATCTCTGAAGCCTTTGGTCATAGAATTTTGATTGTTCTCTTCATAGAGCTTCCTTCCTTACTCCTTCACCTTTGAATTGAAATTAATGTGATGTTTTATCCCATGTCATTTTTCTACATGTGCTCCATCATCTCATCAACTATCTTGATTGAAAATTTTCACCATTTTTCCAAGCTATGGTTTGTCTCCAGTGAAATAGCGACATGTTTCACTATTTCACAAGCAGTTATATCTCCTCTTGCATAATAGTGGCAGTTTTTCAATTTTGTAACAATGGTTTTTTCTTCTCACAGAATGGCGACAATAGAGATAGAGTCACTATATCACAAGCTATAGTTTTGAACCCTGTGAAATAGAAATGACTTCACTATTTCACAATTCCTAATTATGATCTCTGTGAATTAGAGAATTATGATGGGAAAAAGGGAAAATCTTGCATTTTTATGAGATCTATGAAACTTATTGGATATCATAGGGGCATTTATGGCTTAATATGGAGAGAAAGCTTTGGTATGTTCAAGCATATGAGTAAATACAAATTTTTGGTGATGACAAGTGTGGGTATGGAAATTAGCTAATGAAGGATTATTAATGTTTTAATTTATGTTTTAAGGGAAATTGAATTTGCAAAATTTGAGTTCCAATACTGGCTCTTTCTAGGGACGTATTCCCCCCGTGGGTGTAGTGAGTGTGAGCACTATTAAAATCTACAAAATTCCCTGGTCTAAATGGTGAAAACCCTACTATTTATTTTTTGTTTCCTTAAGCCCCAATTTCAAAATCCTAGTCGTTGGTGAAAAATCCTTAAACCCTTCATGAACCTGTTATAAACTAATGTTACCTTTTCGGTCACTTAAAACTTATTTACCCATGTGTGTTATTTTGTATGTCCAAGATGGGACACTTTATCACTTATACCTTTAGGTTTCATGTTTCCTATGTCAGAAGGGTTCTTTGTAATATTTCCTAAGTTCTAATGTCCCTGACTTACTTTATTACCTTTTTATCTCTTGTCCATGTCTTTTTTAATCCAATGGCAGGCAGTATACCTTCATTGCCAAAATGAAACTTTTTAAATGATCAAGGCAACACGCCTAGTTGATACGTGGTGAATGGCAAGACCAGATCTACACAAAGGTAAATAGTTAAAGATAGGTCAACTCCAAAGAAGATCAACAGCTGACGCTATTGCCTTAATTGCAAAGATGAAGATCTTTACCCTTTGCAACATTGTGCTGCGTCGACATGTGGAAAGTGGTCATCTCTTGGGCCCGTCTGCGGTCAGTTATCAAGTGGACAAGTCTCAGAGGATCCTGTCGTTAGCATGAACCCTTAAAGATAAGATGCATGATAGATACTCATCAAGGCCTTTGTGCCACATGTTAAATTTGTTGGCGCTACAGAAGAGTTGAGGACATATTAGTTTTAAATAGATCAACAGTTGGCACTTTCCCTTAAATCCCAAGATGAAGATCTTTATTCAGGTGGGGATAGCTTAGGTTTCTTATAAAGTGAACTATAGACATATTAGATTATGTTTTTTTCCTTTGTTCATGATCTTCTTTGCAATGTTATGTTTAACTTTGCTGCCCATTGGATAAGGCACTAGTCTATGAGAGAGCCAGGGTATTTCAGAGATCTATTAATCTCATAATATAATTGAAAATCATTTACCTTTCATGTTTATATGAGTTAGGATAGTTCTATCTTTCAAAAATACTCTATGCAGATAGAATAATGCATAAGATTTAATAAGACATTGAGCTGCATGTTACCCATAGGTTTTAAAACTATTCCATAGTCATATATCTGCAAGCTATTATTTGTCACAAGGAATCATGTGTGTGTAGATTAGGTAGTGCCCACCTGAGTGATGCGGAGCTCAAATTGAAGGAGGTCTTTTGAACCTTGTCGAATGTTGGCTTTATCTTATTGCCTTTCTGCTGAGGGTGTTGAGTTTGTGCCCTAGGTTTGCAATCTCATAGCTTTGGTCTCAAAATCTCATCTAGGAAAGGAGAGTGCAGGAAAAATACCTAACATAAATGGTGACTCTATTGGGGAAATATATAAAGTCTTCTTTGAATATGTGGTACAAATTGTTAAATCCAATATTTTGATGGAGATAATCAATCCAAGAGTCAAGAAAAACATATATACTCATTGGGGTAAGAGAGCCTTGTTCTCTGTTTAGTCAAAATCAATCCAGGAGTGATATGATTGTTATAGTCATATGCTAACAAGGAATTATTCCTCTTATTCAAAGCAAGCCAAGGTTTGTTTTGTTTGTTATTGAAATAGTGTCTAAAATTCCAATTTCTTCAAGAATATATTTATACTATCTCACAAAGTGGTGAGTAGCGACTCTGAGTTCTCTGATTTGCACCAGTGTGCATGATTGAAAGGCTACAGAAGGAAGAAAGGTGGACTTGCAGTGATAATCAAGAAGATTTTTGGGCTTTTATGATTAGAGCATAATCAAGGGAGGAATCAATATGAGACCTTATTTTTGGGGTGTGTTGAGATTTTGTTGGTTTTTAAGATGGTCAAAGTGGGGTGAAGAGATATCAAGTGATTCAAATTTGTCCTCTACAAAGACGTGGAGAATCTACCAAGTTTTTTGAAAGGTGATTTGAAGGTGACTTCAGATCAATATTTTTTGAAACTACTCCAATACATATAGGTATTTTATTTTTCAAATTTATAAAACTATTTCCTTGTTGAGTCATCTAATCACTAAAACAAGGAACAAGGTGAGGTAAGAGGTTTGCATGCTTCAAGGTTATAAGTGAATTTTTTGGAAAACCAAGTGGAAGTATGTATTAGTTGACATAAATAAACCTAAGATTCACAAGGTTCTAAATGGATTCAATGTCTAAATTGGATGCCGATCATGAGAAGCTTAAAAGAGAAAATGAAGATGACATAAGGCAAAAGCTAATCAAGATTGATCAATTAAGATGGCAATTACTGAACCAAATAGAAATAAATTATTCTCAAGAACCTAAGAAGGTTGAAGAGGAATCAATTATGTATTTGAGAAAAATGATAGGAGGGAGGAGGAAAAAATCAATGTACTTTTTTTATGAAATTTTTTCTAAAGCATATGATGAGCTTCCAAGGGGTGTTGAGGATTTTTCAGAATCTACTTATATTGTTTTGTTTTTTTCCAACTATGTTTTCCTAAATCAATTCATTGGCCCACCCCTTGAGTGAAGCATAGGTTAAGTCTACCAGGAAATGGATAAAAAATGTTGAAAATCTCAAGTTTGAGATTGCACAGGAGGTTATGCTTAATGATACTATCTCTGAGAATGATGAAAACTAGAATAATAAAGATAGGTTCAGTGGGGATGAACTCTCTTGAAATAATGATAGTGATGTTTTTTTCTTAGAATAAAGTAAAGGATAGGGATCATGAGAGTGATGGATATAAAGATGATATTGATAGTTATATAAGGGATGATTTCTCTTGTGAAATTGATTATTATTCTTACCAGTTAACAACAAATACCTATGATAAACAAGAGGATCATATTAATGAAGATGTTGGTTGTTTTTATAATGATTCAAATGATCTTGAAAGTTTTGATGAAGGGGTATGCATTCCTTTATTAGGTTATGATGAATCTAGTGATTTTTTCAGTTTTGAATCACAAAGGTGCTCCTTATCAATATAGGGAAGAGGGTATGTGTGGCCAATAAAGAAACAATGATGGTATAAATGAAAATTTTTCTCCTGACTGCATATCAAAAATGGATGAAAGAGATGACAATGGTTCACTTCATAGTGAACAAATTTCTGAGTTCTTGACTTGTGAATATCTCAGATATTTAGGTGGGGATAACTTAGAGTTCTTGATAAAGATTTATATCAGGTCATCTTGATTTTGACATGTGTGTTTCTGATTCTCCTTGTACTCCTATGTCATTAGGCCACAATAGATTTGAATTTGATAGATCAGATGACGAGATCATTAGTGTTTATTTAGATTCAAAAGATGAAGAGATTCCAGATATGATGTTGAGTACTGATTGGGATAGTTGTGTTGATTGTGGATCTTTTCTGATTCTAAATCATTCATTGAACCATTTAATGATGAAATTTCCTATATTCAACATATGCTATTATATGATGAGTGTGTTGATATGTGTCCTGCCTCCAGCAGACAGGATAGTGGTTTGTATAGATATGACAATTTGCAAATAGATTCTTCAGAAAATTCTTATATGGATATACAAACCACTGAAAAGATTGAGAATGATAATTCTTTTGAAGACCAAAATATAGATCATGGCATTGAGTTTACATTTTTTGATAATAATGGTGTTGAATCTTGTTCTTATTCTATTCCTTATGTGTCTCCTCTTATAGAGGTTCAAAATGATTTGCATATGATCCATGATGTTTATGATGAGCCTAACTTTGATGTTTCTTACTTTGTTGTCTCATATCCTATGGAGAATGGGATAGATCATGTCCCAATTGATAAGTTTCCTCAATGTTTGCATTAATTTCAAAATGAGAGTGTTTCCTTTAATATACAAACAATTGATGCAAGTAGATCCAATATTGACTCCAGCTACATGGTAGAGAGTGAATTCTTTTCTCAGCTGGATGATGATACTCTGAAAAGATGTTGCATTACTTTTAATAATGATCAAAATTGTATTGGATCAAGGATTTATTTTTATCTCATGAATGCCACATGCATGTGCTACATAATTTATTTTTTCAAGGTGTTTCTGATTTCCATATTAGCTAAGATAATGGAGGTACTGAAAACATGTTCTAGAGGCTATTGAAAGACGTCAATAACTTTAATCATTCAGATGACAACTATGTTTTTAGCTTGTTTCCAATATAGAGAACATAGGGTTTTGTGTTTGATAGAGGCAAGCTAAGTCAAAATTATGTTGATGAAATTGGGCCATTAGTCCTTGTTTAATTCTTTCAAATCAGGGAAGAGGTGTAGAGATTTTTTTGACTCTACTAAGCTGTATATATTTGTGGAAGGTTTCTTTCTTTTTCCTTCTTTAGGTGTTTTTTTTTGTGAGGTTGCATTTTTTGAGTTGGTCTGCTCATTCTAGAGTGTTGGTTTTCTAGTGCTGAACTTGCATTCAACCTTCCCTAGTCAGAGCCTATGTTAGCACTGTTAAAATCTGAAAGATTCCCTACTCTAAATGGTGAAAACCATACTATTTATTGTTGTTTCCTTAAGCCCTATTTTCAAATTCCTAGTTGTTGGTGAAAAAAGCTTTAAACCCTTCATGAACTTGTTATAAACCAACGTTACATTTTTTGGTCTATTAAAACTTATTTACCCATGTGTCTTATTTGTTATGTCCGAACGGGGCCAATTTATGACTTAAACCTTTAGGTTTCAAGTTTTGTAAGTTGAGCGGGGCTATTTTTAATATTTCCTATGTTCTAATGTCCCTGAATTAATTTATTACCTTTTTGTCTCACATGCATGTCTTGTTTAATCCAATGGCGGGCACTATCCCTTTATTGCCAAGATGAAACTTTTTAAATGATCAAGGAAACATGCCTAGCTAACATGTGGTGAATAGTGGGACTAGGTCTACACAAATGTAAAGAGTTAAAGACAGGTCAACTTCAAAAAAGATCAATGGTGGGCACTATTTCCTTAATCATGAAGATGAATATCTTTACCCTTTGCAGCATTGTACTGTGTTGACATGCGGAAAGCTATCAGGTCTTGGGCTTGTCCGTGGTCAGTTGTCAATTGAACAAGTCTCAGAGGATCCTATGGTTGGTGTGAAGCCTTAAAGATAAGATGCATGATTGATACTAATCAAGGCATTGTGTGTTTGTGCAATGTGTTAAAGTTTCTTGGGCTACAGAAGAGTTAAGGGTAGATTAGTTTTAAATAGATTGACGGTTGGTGATTTTCTTTAAAGTGAAAGATGAAGATATTTATGGTTTGAGGCCTTGCATGCTTTCAAAACTTAGACATCTAAGATCATGGATACAGGGTCATTAAGGAAGTAAAGGATGATCATGTTAAGTTTGATCCAACAATCATTTCTTTCCATCAATGCCAAGATGCGACCGAACTAACCATCAAGGCATTGCGCCCTACCACCACATAGCATCATTGATGTCATCATCTCTGGGTTTTTAAAGGAAGATAAAGAGAAAATAAGTTTAATGAAGATCTATGATGGACATGAAGACTCAAAGGATAAGAAAAAGGTTTTTGACCTTTAAGGTATTGCGACCGATCAACATGTGTTCTTCCAGGTTGGGTAACTTGTTGTTTAGTGATGAAGGGTAAAGATAATGTGCAGAAAAGTTAGTTTCAATCTGACGGATGGCGTAAATCATTATAGAAAAGATACATTCAAATTAGTCTTCAATGCATTATGCCTTTCTACCATGTGTCCCAAGTGGGTCCGAATCAACGACAGTGTAATAAAGTTAAAGTGCAGTCACGTTAGATTTCATCTGATGGCTAGCACAAAGCCTTAAAGTAGAGATACGAGGAGATTAAGTGATTAAGGCATTGTGCCTACTTGACGCATGTCCAGCCCGGTCAACATAGGTCAGAAGGTAACAAGGATTTCTTAGAGCCATTATTAAAGCACCATGTGGAGGTTAGTGGGACCAAGGTCACCGAGTTGTAACTAAGTTAAGGTGCAGTTTAGTAGATTTTGATCAGACCACTATCACATTTCCTTGAAGTGAAGATGATCAACAAATAGTGTTTGAGCCATTGCACCTGCATGACATGTGGATAAGTGAAGGGACCTGGTCACCATAAAGAAAGGTAAATGGTAGATAAGTTAGAGAAGATTTGATGGGCGTGAGGCCTTATGAAAAAGTTGTGTGAGATCTAGTCTTTGAGGCATTATGTCTGTGTGACGCATGGCAGATCAGATTCCAGGCCTGGGTAACTTAAGGTACATCAACAACTTGGTTTTAAAGATGAAAAGGGATGCAATCTTGGCCGTTGATGGTAATTTTGTGCTACCTATAGCCGTTATAGTTAGATATTTTAAATATTCAAATGTATTTCCAGGCGATGGTGCTGCTTTCTAGATTCATGGAGCTATTTAATGGATAAATCATATCTTTTGGGTTTATTTTGCGAAGTTGTAGGGTGTTGAGGGGGTGTTTTTGTTTATTGTGGTTTCATTTGTGTCATGTGATGGTGGTAGGTTTTTCTGTGCAGAATTGTATACTTTCTATTACCCTATTATGCCTCCTATCACTTCTGCATTAATGTTTTCATATCAGATTGTACTTTTAGATCTTTTAAAAAAAGATCAAGCGATGGAGAATGAAGGATAAGTATGAATCAGATTCTGAAGGATAGATTTCAATTAGACATAAATATTAGGGTCTCCTTCTTCTATATGTATCCCTCTTTTCTCCTTTGTAATGGTTTTGGTTTCTCTGCAAGTTTTTAGAGCAGGTTCCAAGTGTGGTTCCTCTATATATATTTTCCATTTTCTATGCATGTAGGGTGTTACTGTGTCCTTTATAATTCATGGAAGAATATCATTGTAATAACTTTCTTATGAATGAAATTTCAATATTGTTATTTCTGTCATCAAGTTGTCTCCATTTGATTTATGAATCATATAGATTAAGGCATCAAGGGTGTTTTTTTTTTGTCTATTGTTGATCAGAAATGGAGTCATTTAAATGATCGATATGATTTAGGATTTGTCTTCAAATATGTATAAGATGGGGTATTAATTATTGTGATTAATGTATTGTCTATTATAGGGTCTCTTCCAAGGGGGGAGTTAAATTCTTTGAGTAGGTAGTTGCATATTTGAATACACATGTGGATCCACAAGTAGAACTTGATTGATATGTTGTGTCTTATGTATGGCATATAGACACATAATATTTTTATGTTTTCCTTTGTTCGTGATCTCATTTGTAATGTTATGCCTGATTGTGCAATCCATTGGATAAGGCACTGGTCTATGAGAGATCTGGGGTATTTCAGAAATCCATTAATCTCAAAATATAACTTAAAATCATTTCTCTTTCATGTTGATAGGAGTTAGGATAGCTCTAGCTTTCAAACATAATCTATGTAAATGGGATAATGCATAAGATTTAATGAAACATTGAGGTACATGTTACCCATAGGTTTTAAAACTATTCCACGGTCATATATCTACAAGCTATTATTTGTCACAAGAAATCATGTGTGTGTGGATTAGGTAGTGCCCACCTTAGTGATGTGGAGCTCAAAGTGAAGGATCTCTTTTGAACCTTGTTGAATGTTGGCTTTCTCGTGTCTCCTTTCTACTGAGGATGTTGAGTTTGTGCCCTAGGTTTTCAATCTCATAGCCTTGGTCTCAAAATTTCATCTAGGAAAGGAGAGTGCAAGAGAAAGACCTAATAGTGAGAATTCAAATATCTCTGGTAGAAGAATACCAAGCTCCTTATTCATTGGTTTGTTTCACATTCAATCTATACTCGGTGGCCCGAGGCCTTCTAAAAGGAATGTCAACTCATTTCCTCTATCAAAAACTTGATTATGGTCATGCAACAATATAAAAATACTTAAAATATTAATATCACCTATTTCATTTCTTACGTCATCATAAACATCATTCTTCCCTTCACTATAATACCTTCCATCAATATATTTATATTCTACCAAATAATCCTTCATATTTTTATAAGAGATCACCAACTCATTGTTCGCCAAACTAAATGGCTTAGTCATTAAACCCTTTTTATTTATGAATGTTCCTGAAAAGAGAGCTCATATGATGAATCCTTATTACTATGAGAATCTTTCAAATAATGATCCTCATTGAATTCCATCACACCTTTATTCTCATATTTATTACTGTCTTCATCTTGAACTTTAATGGGTTTGATGTTTATACATGCATTGGTGTAGGAGGACCTAGGCTATCCCTAAAGTCTTAGTACATATTTGGCTTGTAATAACTCTATCCAAGTTGGTAGCTTGTCAATTTGACCTTAGTAAGTCTTGCAAGTGTGTAACTAGATGGATTAGTAGTTCGTACTCAATCCAATCTAGTTTTTAATTTATTTTAGTAGTTAGTGTTTGTTTATGCCTGAAGTGGGAAATGGGGTCTAAAGGTGTTCTAGAATTGAGTGAGATGAGAAAAGTGCCTAAAAAGGTTTAAATGATGTTTATTCATCATTTGGAATGAGATAAAGGTCATAAAATTTAGTTTGCATCATTAATGCCAAAGATGCTATAATGTTGTCATGACAACATTTGCAATTTTGCAAATGTTGCATGCAATATCGACAACTTTTGATTCCCTTCAAATTTGATGAGGGATATGACTTATAATAGCCTAAAAATGTGGAGGATGCATCTTTAGATACCTTGAGGCTCATTTCCCAAGGTAGTGTGTGATGTAGAAAGATTTTGCAAGTGAATAGAAGCTCTGTATTCTGGTTTTCTCCAATAGTCGACTTGCTTTGAGTGTGGAAGTGTTTTAATGGATTGAAAAAATTGTTCTAGTGTTGGATCCATATTGTAGAAGTATTTTTAAGACTTTTTCATTTAGTGGAAAAATTTTTTTGAGCTAATTAGTTAGGTTTGGTAAATTATTTAGGAATTAGTGTAGTTGTTGTAGGAGCTAGAGTGATTTTTGGCTTCATGGCTCCCCCATAGAGTCCAACCGTGGAAATATTTAGGGTGTGGAGGGATATGGTAGGGGTGCCTCTGTACAATCTAAATACTAAACTAGGAGATCTGGAGAGCTAGTTTGCAAATTTTACAGTCATGCCCTAGGCGAGCAATGAGTGTCTGGTTAGGTGTATGACAGGGAGAAGTTTTAAGGCATATGCAAGGAAGTGTTTGAGAGATTTAAACCAAGTGTGTTTACAGAATTTTTAAGGTCCTATAGATCCTTGAAAGAGATATTAGGTATTTTCCAAGCCATCTAGATATATTTCTAGATAGAAATCAATGGATTGCACATTTTTAGCCTAATTAGCCCTACTAGACCTATAATTCAGGAATCCACTGTATGGATTACTTAGGAGCTTAATAACTTAAAAATATTTTAGGTATTGGAAAAGGGTATCCTAATCCTCAGTTTTTTTTGGGGTTATTTTCACATTTTTTTAAAGAATCCAGAAAAACTCTCTAGATAGGGCTAATTGTGCAATTAGGCCTAATAGGACCAAATTGAGAAGCAATCTTGAACTTGACTGATAAGATTTTGAAGACCCATTCTAATGGAGTTGGAAGGATTTCAATGGTAGATTTAATGGTTGACACAACCCTTGCAACATTTGTGAATTTTTTTATGAAGGATTTGCACTTGGAGCCCTCCAAGTTAGAGTGAAGAATTGAAACAGTTAGAGCAAAAGGTAGATGAATTTGATGTAAAGACAGAAGAAGTAAAGGATAAGTTTGAAGGGAAAGGCAAGGATATTTCCATAGATGATGGAGTACCTAAAGCTAACCCTTTCCTTCATGAGGAACCAATATTGAAATCATTAAAGGCTATGAGTGGTAAAGCACTAGAAGGATTTCCTATCTTTAGTGGAAACACAGAAGCATAGGTAGTCCTAGATTGGATAGAAGGACTAGAAAATCACTTTGAGTGTGATGGAATCACTGAGGCTCAAAAGGTGAAAGTTGCTAAAGCCTGGCTAAGAGGTTATGCACCCACTTGGTGGAACTTTATCCAAGATGAGAGCGAAAAGGAAGGAAAGAAGCTCATTGCTACATGGAAGGATATGTTTGCAGAGGTCATAGATGGTTATGTCCCTAACAATTGTGAAATCCAATTGTATAAAAGAAGACAAAGTCTAAAGCAGAAAGAATTGGATGTAAAATCTTACACTGAAGAGTTTCAAATGCTTTGCATGAGTTCTAGAGTTGCAGAGGATGAGAAATTGAAGGTAGCTAGATACCTTAATGGTCTCAAGTGGACCATACAAGATGAAATGAGTCTCTTGACTCCTGATACTATTCAGAAGTGTCACCAAATTGCAATCAAAGTGAAAGAGAAGCTAAGAAAGAAACAAGATTCTAGCACCACCAGAGGTAGAGGAAAGGGAAGGGATAATAGAGGACAAAGAGGTGGATATGGTGGAAGGAGTTTTGAACCAAAGATTCAAGGAGAGACCAAGCTTACTGATCAGAAAGAAGGAAGCTCCACTAGAGGCAACTCCAATAGAAGAAGAAACTTTAATAGTAGTTGGAGAGGAAGAAGCAACAACCAAGGTAGAGGTAACTATTTTGCAAACATGAAATGTTACCACTACAACCAGATGGGACACCCTGCATTTAGATGTCTAGAGAAAGGAACTAATTCACTATGAAATGATAAAAGGGTAAAATTGTAAGACAAAAAAAGGGGTTAGAAGCATATCTAGGTAACCACAAACCCTAAACAATATGCTACCCTAACTAATATAACATTGAAACCATTTGAAACAAGAGTTGAAATATATGCAAGATGACACAAGAAAAACTCCCTTCAAATGTAGTTCTAATGGTCTCCTTTCTTCTCCATAGAGGTTGATATGTTTGTCTTTGACAAACACCATTTTTCACAAAGAACCTTGAAAGCTTGAATTGATAATGAGAATTACTAGGAGATGAGTGATCTTCAGGTTTTCTTAAAATCTCGTGGTTAACCTTGAATGAGAGGAATGCATCCCATTTTATAGAAAATGAGAGACAATTTGGTGAGATTGCAAAAAATCAATGTATCAACCAAGATTTTGGTTTGTAGGATGTTTAGAAGCATGAAATGGAGGAGAGATATTGAAAATATTTGTGAAGCACCTTAATAGGGACGAGAATCCTCAATTAAGGGAAATGATATTTAGGTGAGATTATGAATCTTTAATCAAATCCATCATTTAATATTCTCAAATATTCCTCAAAATCAAATTAGATTTATGAAATTGTAAAATCTCGTAAATTGAAATTATCTAAATAATTAATAGAAATTAATTAATTATTGGGGACTTAGGAAAGTGGGGAATAAATAAAGTTTGTTTATTTATTCAATTAGGACTTAGGATAAACTATGGGTTATTCATCCGAAGGGGGAAATTAGTGGGAAATAGATCAAATTAAAGG
Organism: Thuja plicata; assembly: GCA_018584345.1. Classification (NCBI taxonomy): domain Eukaryota; kingdom Viridiplantae; phylum Streptophyta; class Pinopsida; order Cupressales; family Cupressaceae; genus Thuja; species Thuja plicata. The sequence continues at coordinate 2,159,871 of MU223372.1, read as the reverse complement.
TGATGATGTCAAATTGAAATGATTTTGATAATGTTGATAAGGATTATGGTTAATTCTAAGGGTTCCAAAATAGTTTAGGAAATCACGAGGCATTGATGAGCTTTGGCAATGCGCCCGGATAATGATGATTGGAAAATGATTGAGCAGTGACAACGAACTTTGATGGCGTCATAAGATTGAAAAGGGGAAACATCGATGATCTTTGACAATGTTCTCGAAGTAATAATCAGAAATAGTATTGACAATAATGAACAACACTATTGAATTTAAAATTGATAGATTGATAGTGATAACACTGATGATATTTGACAGTGTTATCAAATGGTTGATTGAAAGGATATGAAGCATCGATGATCTTGGACAATGCTCGTGAAATGATGACAAGATTGATTGAGTTGGAATTAGGGTTTCATCGATTGGTTTGAAATTGGGTTGATTAGGCATCGATGATCTTTGACAATGCCCCAGAATGGTCAAAAATGAGTCCAGACAATTCTGCAAATGATTAGGAATAGAATAGGATAGCTTTGAACTGATTTAGGAAGGTTTGGAATGGTTTAGGATTGAATAGGATCATTTTAGGAAGGTTTTGGATGGTTTAGGATCGAATAGGATCGGTTTAGGAAGTTTTTGAAATGATTTAGGAAATGCTTGATTTGATAGAGAAAGTAGAATTGTTAGTAAATAATTGAACAATTTTGCAATATTCAATCATTTATGAAAGACACAATGTCGCTATACAATAAAGATCATATGCATCACATAGAGGAATAATTAGGTCACAAAACAACATTTTGATTGTAATGCGAACAATGTTAACACATGTAGACTAGCAGGCTCGAACCATTTTTAGGTGTCCACATTTTGCCCCTCTTTGATACAATGTGATTATGAGTGTTGTTTCAAACAATCCTGAAGAAAATAGCATTAAAATATGCCCTAGTGATAATGGGATACATAGCTTCCCCCTCGAGAAATCATCCAAAAAACTCAAGTGATAGGTTGATTTGTTGACAATGCCGAGACAGATCCACAGCAACAATCAAATCAAAAATCAGAGTTCAAACACAAAAGATATGAGGTTCAGAGTGTCAAAATCATCACGACCAATACAAAATGCAAGGGTTGCACGTCCATCTAGGAAACCAAGAGGCTATAAAAGGTCTTGAAAGGGGTTTAGAAGCTCATTTTCACTCTCTCATTTGGAAGAATTAAGCTCTGGAGCAAGGAAGATGGATCGAGTGCTACCAGAGATTCAGAGCGGGGAATGAGTTCGTAGGTTCTAATGGCCGACCGATGCGAGACCTGAGGTGAGTACATCAAAGCCTCTTAGTGGTTTCTTGCTTTACACACTTTCCTATGATGTTTAGAGGGTCAAATAGGGGTCAAAAAGAGCTGGTAGGGGCTGGCATGTGCCACCTATGTAGGTCACATGTGTTAGGAATAAGGTGTCTCAACCTTGGATAATTCCTATTCTTATTATTTGTTTTGTAAAATGTATTTCTTGCAAATAATGTTGATGTGTCGGCATCTTGAATAGTGTGTAAGGAGATCATGG
>MU223372.1:2125654-2152903 GCA_018584345.1 Thuja plicata | reverse complement strand
CTCTGTTTTCTGTATGCATGGTATGTGATTGCAATATCTTTGTTAAAGTAGTTAACGAATCTATTCAGTTGTAAGGATTTAAAAGAATTTGCATAATACTTTCCTATAGAGATTAGCGTAGGAAGCTGTTTCCGCACCTGAGTTTCCTTACAACATGCCCACCTATGCAGGAAACACATGTGGGATGACCACCTGTGCAGGCAGCACAGGTGGGAGGCCTTTCTGCGTAGGTGGTAAGAGAACCTGCATAGTTGGTCAAACATGCCTCAAAATAGGGTTTGGGGGTTCCTAAACCACCCTAAACTTCCGTAAAATACTCAAAACCCTAGGACAAGGTATAAATTAGGTCAAACTAGGTCAAAAAGGTCCTAGGTCAGTCAACAACAAACAAAAAGTATAGAAATTTGACCAAAGTCACATGGTGATCGCAGGAGGAGCTGTCAGTTCCATAGACACAAGAGAGAAGACCAGCATGTCTAGACATATGCCACAGGTTGAGTGGACACGAGAGGTAGATCCTTGCTTTGCTAGGATTGTATTATCTCTCATACATGCCTGAGATTAGGGCAAACTGAGCGTTGATCATAGCGTTAGCCAAGCGATGGCAATCAAAGACTAGTTCATTCCACATGCCAACGGGGGAGGTGACAGTGACACTGGAGGATGTATGGCACATCCTTTAGATTCTGATTCATGATGTGTTGGCTGAGTATGATCTAACTATAGGGAGGTCAGCATGGCACCAACTGTTTGAGAGTGATGATGATGATCTAGACATCCGGGATTATGAGATCAGATGGGAGACCATGGCTAGGCAGCACGACAGTCTGATTGCAGTTATTTGTGGAGTCATTGCATGTATCTTGGTACCAGATAGACATAGGCATGGATTCTCTATTGGCTGGGGGAGTGTACTCGAGTAGATGATTATGTAGGGCATAGTATTCTCATGGAGGCCATGCATGTTGGCTATGACATATTACTAGCTCCATCAGTTGGCGTATCACAGAGGATTACCGATCACTAGTGAGATCACACTACTATAGGTGTGGGCCTATGAGCACATAGTGGTATTCCAGCCTATATCTCAGAGAGTGGTTTTACTATATTTTCCATATGTTTATTGCTATCGAGGGGTGCTTGCACAGGGCCCATTAGGATACACATTACACTTTCAACACAAGATAAATGTTCTGATAGATTTCACTTGGCATCCCTACTGAGATTACCCCAGATGGGATGATGACACAGATCACCTTCCCTACTGCAGACATGAGAGGTACCTCATCAGGAGGTTTGTGATGGGTCATACAGTGACTGAGATGTAGCTCCTAGAGTGAGTTAGGTGACAGTTTGGAGAGGTACAGGGAGCGTCGATAGGTACAATGTTGTTTTCTAGATTGAGGGCCAAGGCTAGGACATGGGGTGTAGCACTCAAACCTCAGGTTACCTATGCAGAGTTCACATAGTTACAACCCAGACAATGGGGAGCATATGCAGATGTGGCATATGCAGGGACCACAGATGAGTATGATAGGTGGTTTTCTTAGCACAGGCTGATTCCTTTGACATATCCTGATGTGGTGATACCGAGAGTGAGGGTGCCCAGATATGAGAGCACTAAGGAGGAGGATGATAAGGAGGATGAGGAGGAGGAGGAGGATGGGGAGGAGGAGTCAGATGATGATGATGATGATGATGATGATGATGGTGAGGATGAGGGTTCATATGAGGAGGATGATGATGATGATGACAGGGATCTCAGTGATTTGCCAATGTAGATGGATGAGGACAGGGATGAGCCACCAAAAGGGGATGACATATAGATTCTAGATGACCGGTGTGAGGGTTGTATATAGTGCATTGCAAAACTTATGAGCCAGATAGAAAGATTGACACTGGAGAGAGATACAGATAGAGTTGCATGGGATATAGATTGTGCATCATGGATTGCCAAGAGATCAGTGCTCACAACATAGATGGATAGGTTGAAAGCAGAGAGGGACACATTACTTGCCTCTTGAGATACAAATTGGTCTAGGGCACAGAGGGCTGAGGAGGAATCTAACTAGTTTATCAGTTCCATCAGAGATGTAGGTGTGCGTGATATTATAGGGACGTTATCAGATGTCCAAGCAGAGTCACAATATTGGAAGGACATGTACAGGTGAGATCTACCATAGGGTCAGTGGGCACCAAGTTACAGCGCGTCAGCCAACCAGTCACACTCCCATAGGATACAGAGCAGCGGGGGAGTGCTGGGACTGAGGGGGCCACCTAGATTGGGGTAGACAAGGCATCACACAAGGGGAGCCTCATCTTCCTGATAGGATAGGGATCAGGAGGACTGAGAGAGTAGGGGTTGACAGGGAGTCTCTCTAGGAGAGGGACAATTTTGATAGACATGTGATATGTTATGAGCCTGCAGGCCTTAGTGTATACAGACACTTTACTTTTGTACTCTGAAACTTTTTTGAGACATTGATATATGCTATGCAGCTATTTTATGATGCACAGGATGGATGTTTATGTATATGCTTTACTTTCCTATTTATATGATGATGCTTATGTATTGCATTGTATTGCCTTTGTTATGCAATAATATTTGTTATGAATGCAATAATTGTTTTTTTTCTTTTTGCCATTTGAATTTGTATGAATGCAAAATGCAAGGGTATGTTTGAAATTTTTCTGATGTAGGAATGAATGAATGCAAAAATGCACATGTTTTTTGTTGTTTTTCGAGTTTATGAATGCATGTATGCAGCATGCACCTATTTTTGATGTACCAAAGTACTAGACCAAGGTGACTGCGAGGACTGACTGAAGAATTATTAGTAGAAAGAATACATTAGACGAAGAAATGTTAGTAGAAAGATGTTGGCTTTAAAAGTGCAATTTGGTGTTAAGATCTTATTTTGATATTGCAAAAGAGGACACAACGCATCGTGGCACAAAAGCCAGAGCGCAAAATTCATCCTTTTTGCATGAACAAACATGATGCAGATAGAGGATGACCTTCTCTATCTCGAAAGCATGTAGTAGACATGCCCCAGAATTTCATGAGATCATCAAACAAGCAGAAAAAAGATAAAGAAAAAATGAAATGGTCATGAACCATCCCGACCACTCTCATAAGTTCAGATAATATCATCGAGTAGCATAGGAACATGATCAAAAAATAAAATAAAAAATTTTCACGAAAACAATGTCAGCCAACAGCCATTCAAATCTTTTGTCACTAGCATTAAATGTTCATTGATTGACAGCTTAGATTGCAAATTGGTTTGAGAATTGATTGATAGCTTGGACAGATTAATAGATAGAAAAGATCGAAAGATTTGAATGGTCCAATCCGATTGAATGCTAGGTCACAATGATTCAGATCACATATGATTTCGTTAAGCATAGATTGATGATTTTGCCTTTGATGTCAGCAAACATGATGTTCGATTCGCAAAAAGAAGACAAGTATGTACAAATTTATTGCTAATTTTGAAGAGATTTTACAATTTTTAGGATTTTTGATATATTTGAATTTTTTTGGTCTTTTTTTCAGGATCATATTTGAATTTTTAGCAATTTTTTCAGGACATTATGTAATTTTTATTAATTTTTTTAGGACATTATCTAATTTTTTTGAATTTTTGCATATTTGGATTTTTAGGATTTTTTCAAGTCATTAAGATATTTACAATGTGTTATCTCCAGAATTGGATAGTCAAGGAATTTCATGGGTAAACCACATTCAAGGTCTTTCCCCCAGTTCAAATTCAAATTCAAAGAGGCTCAGTGCCAGGAATCTGCCCCCAGACAACAAAGAGGCTATATACAGAGGCCAAAAGGATAGATAGACTGGGTAGACCAAGGGAAAGACAAAGAAGATCAGCCAGTTACAGGCCATAAAGGGGCACTAGGGTCAATACAAACTGAAAGATGTGATCAGGAAAGGACATCAGGGTATCAGGTGCAACCATGATAGACAATGGAGCAACAACTTACTACATGTGGCGCCTGTTTGCCAGGTTTTCACCATGGTACTCACCCAAAGCACCTGTTTGCCAGGTTTTCACTATTGGATGGGATTTTTCTCTTAATTTCTATTTTTGCATGCCAAGATGTCTGTTTGCCAGGTTTTCATCAAGACAACCATTTTTGCTTCTTTTTTTTTTCTTGCTTTTTACCCTTTTTGGATTTTATTGATATTTTCTTAAGAACTTAAATTTTTTTGTATTTTTTTCAGGAACTTTTTGCAATTTTTGCACTTTTTCAGAAGTTATGCATAATACTTATGGAGGTGCATGCTATTCAGTTCCTCTGGCAATGGTTCTCCCTCCGGTGTTGCAATCTAATACACTCTAGACCCATATGATGTTGTTACTATGTATGGGCCATTCCAATTTGGTTCAAATTTTCCAGCCTTCTCTCTGTGTGGCTGGGTCTTGTAATTCATCTTTAGAACTAAGTCTCTAATGTCAAAATGGAGAGCTCAGAACTTCTTTTTGTAACTCCATTTGAGATGGTTATGGTAGGCTTGCAAGTGTACCAAGGTGGTTTGTCGCCACTCATCAAGCATCTCGAGCTCATGTAATCTGGAAATTCTATACTGTTCATAAAAAACAATGCCTTGTAAGGATAATCTCAATGAAGGAAGTTCAAACTTGAGGGGTAATATGGCCTCAAAACCATAGACAAGAGAGTGTGGAGTAGCACCATTGGGGGTGCAGATGTTGGTCTTGTAGGCCCACAGAGCTGGGTTGAGTTGTAAGTGTCGATCGCGGCCAACATCATTGACAGTATTTTGCAAGATCTAAATGATGGTTTTGTTAGATGCTTCTACTTGGCCATTTCCTTGAGGGTAGTAGATGCTAGAAAATCCATGATGGATTTTGAATTCCTCACAAAGTTGTGTAACATCCTTGTTCTGGAATGGGCTACCATGATCAGTAATAATGGCTAGAGGGACTCCATAACGACAAATGATATAATTCAAGATGAATCTGGAAACTTGTTTGCCGATAATGTATGTCATGGGGATAGCTTCCACCTATTTGGTAAAGTAATCAGTGGTCGTGATGATGTACTTGTGGCCATCAAAAGATAGGGGTGTGATCTTCCCTACAAGGTCAAATGCCCATTGTGAAAAGGGCCATGGAGAGACAACTAGTTGTAGATCCCGTGTCGGAGCATGAATCAAATTACCGTGAATCTGGTACTTGTAAAATTTATTAGCAAATTTATGAGCATCTTGCTCCATGGTAGGCTAGTAATATCCTGCTTGAACCAACTTCTTGGTGAGACTCAAACCATTGAAATTTCCACCACAAATACCATTGTGGACCTCATGTAAGGCAGTGTCAACCTCTCACAAATTGAGGCATCTGAGGAGGGTTTGGTCATAGGCTCTCATATAAAGGGTATCACCAACGATGACACAATGGGAGGCTTGATGGATAAGAGCTCGATGCTTGTTCCTGGGATAATGAAGGGGGTAATAGTTGGGCATGTAGGTAATTGTAGACATCTTGATACCAGGGGGAATCGAGACCAACAATGTCACACACGAGCTCGGATTGCAGAATGTTGAATGCTAGAAGCAATAGCTAATCAACGAGAAATTCAAATCTCTCTTAATTATTAGGCATGTCAATCATAGATGCAATAGTGTCCATAGCATCTTCTTGTTTGTTATGTACTCGTGGAAGCTGGCGAAAACTGATTGTGAGAAATTGGTCCTTGAGAAAGTCAGCCAATTGTTTGTAAGGTACTAGTTTTTCATCCTTAGTTTCATAGTCATCAGTGACCTAGTGGATGACTAATTAAGAATCATCATACACCTTGAGGTGTTGGATTTTCCATTGAATAGCAAGTTTAAGTTCAGTGATGAGTGCTTCATATTCAGCGATATTGTTGGTACATGCAAATACAATTCTGTAAGATTTTGGAATGACATCGCCTTGCGGGGTGACAAACATGAAGCCTGCCCCCAATCCATGCGTAGTATCTGAGCCATCAAATTAGAGTTGCCACTCATTAGATTCAGTGAAGGAAAAAATGGACTCATCTGGGAATTCTGAAAGCAATGAGTGATCATCAGGAACTGGTGCCTCTGCGAGTAGATCCGCTATCACTTGGCCTTTTATTTCTTTTCTGTCCACATATTCTATGTCAAACTCACTCAGTACCATGACCCATTTGGATAGGTGAATCATGAGAGTTGCTTTTCCTAAGAGATACTTCAATGGTTCAATCTGTAACATGAGCATGATTTTATGATGTAGCATGTAATGTCTTAACTTCAATGTGGTGAAAACCATAGCAAGATAGGCTTGTTCAATAAGCAAGTAGTTTAATTCATATCCAACCAAAGTTCTACTGATGTAATAAATATCTCTTTCTCATCCTTGTTCATCGTGCTGTGCAAGAAGAGCACCCAATGCAGTTTCAGTGGTAGAAATGTACAAGAGAAAAGGCTTCCCTGGAATGGGAGGCATCAAGATTGGTCGATGCAATAGATAATCTTTCAGTTGTTGGAACAAGTGCTCACATTTTTCATTCCAATGGAAAGTCACACCCTTATGCAGTAGATTTTGAAATAAATGGCATTTATCTGCTAGTTGTGCAATAAATTGGCGGATAGACTGTAATTTGCATTGTAAACTTCTCAGCTTCCTTAGTGTGTTTGGCAGAGGCATCTCTAAAATGGCTTATACCTTTGTAGGATCCACCTTGATACCTCGTTGAGAGATGATATAGCCTAGGAGTTTTCCAGAAACAACTCCAAAATAACACTTTTTGGGGTTCAAGTGGAGCTTATACCCTTCCATTCTTTCAAATATTCTAGCCAGAATACTCAAATGATCTTTCCTGGTTGTAGATTTGTAGAGGAGGTCATCAACATAGTCTTCCATTAAGATGTGCATGAAGTCATGGAAGATTGTGGTCATTGCAAATTGATAAGTTGCTCTGGTGTTCTTCAGGCTGAAGGGAATGACATTCCAGCAATAGGTTCCCCAAGAACAGATGAAAGTTGTCTTGGCTTGGTCCTCGAGAGAAATCCAAATTTGGTTGTAACCAGATAATTTGTCCATCAGTGAAAACATCTCGTAGCCCGCAGTCATGTCAACAATCATGTCGATGTTGGGCAGGGGAAAATCATCTTTAGGGCATGCCTTATTTAAATCATAGAAATTAGTGCATATCTGTATGCCCCTAGCATGCTTTCTAACAGAAACTAGATTGGAATTCCAGTCTACGTAATCAATAAGTCTGATGAATCCTACATCTAATAACTTTTTTAATTCTTCTTTTACCAGTGGAGCTATTTGGGGATGCATTTTTCTTAGTTTCTGTTTTACTGGCTTCACACCTGGCTTCAGAGGGAGGTGGTGAAGAACTAAATCAGGATCCAGGCCAAGCATGTCAACATATGACTAGGAAAAATTGATCTGGCTCTCAAGGAAGAATCTGATAAACTCATCTTTCTCTTCTAGCGAGAGTGATGCTGCAAAATCTATGATCTTGGGGTTGTTTTGTGTTCCCAAGTTAATCTCCTCGATCATTTCAATGAGCAATTTTGACTTCTCCTTTGGAGGGGGTATGTCCAGTCTTCCATCCTTGGGTGCCTCAGAGAGGTTTTCACTCTCAGATATGTCCTTTGTTTTTACTTTTTCATGGTCAATTGGCGCCTTTCAGTTTTCACCAGAGGACCTATTCTTTTTATTTTTTTATTCTTTGATTTTATCATTTTCAATTTTGCGACTAGAAGATGGAGTTGACTCCCCTAGATATGTTGTAGCAACAAGGTCAATGGAGAATCCTCTTTTGTGGTCACCGGATGGTATGCCCTCTCAGAGCTCAAATAATTCTTCTATTGCTTCGTTGTTCTCGAAGCAATCCAAGCTTGGTGGTCCTTGCTCGTCCCAATCAATAAGCTCAGGGTAGACTAGGGGGGTGTCATTGTTAGTGGCATAGATCTTTTTAGGGCTAGAGGTAATGGAAAAGATGTAAATATCAGTCTCTTTAGAGTTAGATACTTCATGCATTGAAGGTTTAGGAATGGGATCCCAGAAAATTCTAGACCAGGAATCAGGATTGGTTGTGAGAGAAGGGGGAATTGTGTTAACATGTTTGTCTACCATAGGAAGGTCTACAGGGTCAGGGAAGAAATGGTCAAGCTCATAAGGACTAAAAGTATAGGTTTTCCATTCCCATTCATTTGAATCAATAGTGTACTCAGAAGGGGGATCCTCAGATGCATTTTCATCATTTGAAACCTCTATGTTTTCACATGAGGCCATTTTGGCATTCGAAGAGCCAATTCATAATGGTTTGAATCCAATGCCTAGAAGAAGGGGATGGCCTTTTGCAGGGATTGGTTCAAAAATTCCTTGTTTGTGTACTCCAAGGCCACTGTGGCCATCATATCCTTTTTTTTGCATGAGTGTGAACCCGGGCCCGTATCTTTCAACAGGAATCTTAGTGGGCTCCTATTCTTGTTTCTGTTGATCTTAGAAAATCTAGTTGGATGTAGTATTGTAAACATGTTCTTTGTGCAAACCTCCCCATAGAGTGAATGTAGGTGAGGGCATAACCTTCATGGTAGTTTTGGGTGGTTGTGCTTGCAATAAATTTGGTTTTCCATAAGACTTTGGGGAGAGAGGAAGCTTCCCAATATGAAAAGCTTGTGCCATGGTATACTCTCCACACCCTTTATCTTCAATCTTCAGCTTTCCTTTCATCATTTTTTCAAGGGTGGTTGCTTCATATTTGGAGGATTTTGACGAGGTGGCTTCACTATTGGTAGGCACCTATTGTGCGGGCCCTTATCTTAGATTGGAAAAAAATTGGAAAGGGTTAGGATCACCTGGGAGGGTGATTTCCACTCCCTCATGAAATAACTTTAGACATTGGTGGTACATTGAGGGAATTACATTCATGGCATGGATCCATGGGTGTCCTAAGATCATCTTATAGGGAAACTCTAGATCTAGGACTTGCAGAAATGTAGTTTCAGTTACTGAACCAGTTCTGAAGGGAAGGATGATGAGTCCCTTAGAGGGACATTCAGCGTCTTCATAGGCCTTTATTGTGATTCTCCTGGAAGGATCAATGTCACTCTCATTGTAACCAAGATCAAGAATAACCTTCAAAGTTCATATGTTAAGTCCTGCTCCACCGTCTATCATGACTCGTCAGCCTTTGGCATTATGGAAAAAAACTTCTAGATGGAGAGGGTCATTGTGGCCAAGTCGGTCATGTGGAACATCATCTTTGGAAAATGTGACATGCTGGAACGTAGAGAAGTGCCCCATCATGGACTAAAACTGGCTAGTGTCAATGTCAGTTGGAACAGTGGACTCTTTCAAAGCTTTGTCAAGGACTTCCTTGTGCTGAGGGGATGTGCGCAACAAATCAATGATTGATATTAAGGTAGGGGTTTTACCCAACTGGTCAACAAGGTTGTAATCTGATGATACGTTGGGTTTGGATGGTGCACCAGGCACAGTAATCTTGGTACGATGGGTAGCGACTACACATTGAGGGTTACTATCTTTATCCTAGAAGGTCAGAGTGGACACACATGAATCGGCCTCAGAGAAACAATTGATGGTATAGTCATGGTCGGTCCAGGTATAATTGACATTGTTCTTGGAATTTGAATTTGACGTAGAGGCATTTCCCTTTTCATGATCAACCAGTGGGTTTGTGAAGATAGTATGGTCAGTGTTGGAAGATCCCACCGTGGATTCAACTTCAATCACACCTTCATCAATAAGGTCTTGGACCTTGTGTTTTAATTGGAAGTAGGAATTGGTTTTGTGTCCCTTTGATCGATGATAATCACAGTATTTGTTGTCGTCCTACCAAGGGGGTTTTACTCCTGGAGGATCATGGATCTTGAGTAATTGAATGTAATTGTTTTGCAATAACTATTGCAGGACCGAATGGAGTGGTTCACCCAATGGCATGAACTATCTTTGTGGTCCATCTCTATTTATCGGCGGTCGGTGCTGCCAATTTTGTTGTGCATTATTGTTCGTTTGTGCTTGAGGTTGTGCTAGATTTGGTGTTGGAGGTGGCACTTGAGTCATTGTCTGCGTATTGGTAGTAGTGGGTCCTTTGAGACTCACTTTCTATTGTGTCACATTAACTATCTGTGCATCAACAACGCCATCATTTGTGATATTTTTATTCTGAGACTAAAATTTTGGTTTTTCAGCGGAAGTGCTCACAATTTGATTGTCATTGTTGATCTTTAATACTCCTTTTTCAATAAGAGCATCTTCAATGCTGATTCCATTTTTCATGAGATTTTGAATTGTACTTGGTCATTTAATCTTGAGCTCATACATCATCTCCGGTACCATATTTTGGATAAATAATAGAATTTGTTGTTCTTCTGGCACATCAAAAGGATTCTCCAACCTTTTGTTTGGTCGTGCATAGGTCAATCAGCATAACCAAACTTGATATGTTGAACGCAAAATGAGAGATGAATTTGTCAGCTAGTTCTTTGCAAGATCTAATATTGCCAAGTAGTTTAGAGTACCACTCCATTGCTTGACCCCAAAAGCTTCAAGGGAAGAGTCTCATAAGGTATGTGTTTTCATGATTAACCTTGATGCAAGACGTATAAAATTCCTAAATGTGATCGATTGGATTTCCTTTCCCTTTGTATTTCTCAAACTTGGGTACATCAAGATTCCTGGGAAAAGGAGGCATGTAAATTCTTGGATCAAACAGATTCAGACACAGGTCTCATTCCGTGTAGAGTGTCTTGGTTTCCTTGAACTGCATATCATTTAGCTACTTCTGCAAGCGTTGGCTTTGTTGGAGCATTTCTTCATTTTGTGAAGGCTTCATTGCCTTTTTATGTTTATCAGAATGATGTGTCCACCTAGAAGCCCTTGAATGTCGACAGTATTCCAAGGCCCGATCTAAGTCAAGGATCTTCACTTGAAAGGATTGGATTTTGGAATAAAGGGCAAGTTTGATAAAAAGGCTTAGGTCAAATCCATCATGACAAAGGTGGAATAAGACCATATTGATAAGGGGGTTTGAAATTTGGCAAAAAGGGGGATCAAGTCAAGATCCTATTTTCAACATCATAGAGGTTCCATGATTTGGATAATTTCTAGGATTGTTTGCAAAGTTTTTACAGAGAGTATAAGAATGAGCTAAGTATGCAAGAGGGCTATAATTAGGACTTATGCAAAAGGGATATAATGAGGATTAAAATGAGGTCTAAATGCAAGGAGATTTTTGAAATGCACAATGCAAGGAGATTAGATCATGAATATGCAATATGAAGGCTATCAAGCATGCCAATAGGTTCCAAGTGAAAAGTTCAAGGTTCCATATGTTTACTCAAAGACAAGGTTTGTTGTGACTCATTTGATTGTTCTTGAAGATTGATTTTGGAAAAAGTGTTGTTTAAGGAGAGCATTTTTTAAGATGTCTTCATTTTGATTAAGGTTTGAACACCCACACAAGACACATCAATCAGAATGGTCGTTGTAAAATGAACCAACACACCACTTCCTAAGGATAGGAAGGACATTATCTATTGAATCCCTACTTGAACCAAAGTTTAGCCATGCTTACTAATAGAGGACAACCTAGAAGCTTGGATTCATGGGCTCCTTCTTACATGTGCACTCACTTCTCAGGCACTCCAAGCTTCAACTCCCAAGGGACATCACTTCCCAAGGAATTGTTGTCTTGACTAATAGCCACAAAAGTGTGGGGCATCTTAGTTGGTCTCTAACCTTCTACGCCAATAGATAAAAGGTTTTTGGCTACTATGAAATGGTGTTTAATAAGGGCATCCATTCAGGTGATTATACGTGCGACATAGTATCTCTATTATGGAGGCCTCCTAGCCTACGAAAGTTACGTTTTGTAGGTTTTAATGCACCATAAGGGTACTGAGGGATATCTTATTCCTACTATAATTAATTCAACACCTGTCCATTGAGAGATTAATCATAATGGCATATTTGTATCCTGGATGGATGGGCTTGGCTTTAGCCTGTCACCGGTTGGGCATCCACTCTCACTGGCTCTACTAAAGCACTTGGGAGGTAGCCACTCTATATGAATGATATGATTTTTTCTTGCACCCAAGATCCATGAAGGTGAGGGAAGAGGATATGCTCATATGATTCTAAGGGTCTTACAATCTAGAAAACACATTAGACACATGAAAGCAAAAAGTTCATTTCAAGCACCAAAGTGAAGTGTTTTCTAACTACAAAAATCAAACACAAGAGTTTGGAAAAACACAATGTATTCTACAAAATGTCCTACATTTGAAACCATTAGTAGTTTTAGGATTTAGTCTTCATCCCACAATTGCCATAATACTACACAAACTTATCAGTAACACCAAAATCAAGTAATCTAAGTGCATAAACAAGTATAGGAATGTAGAATTCCAAGAATAGCATTGAAAAAAATCATTCTTACCACCTTTGTAGCAACAGGGAAACTACTTGTGTAGGAACATGCTCCCACATGTGCATCTTCTAACCACCTATGCAGGATCAGTGACCACATGCGCAGCAACTGATCATAAGCCTAAAAATGACCCAAAACTTGCAAAAATAGAGCCTTTTTCAACATATGAGCATTCAATAACATCAAAAACATAGATATGGTTCATTAACCATGATATTTAAGTTTATTTACATATATTTGAAATGAAATTGAAACCCTAACTAACTTGCATGTGCATAGAAATAGTTTAGGAACACCTTGAAAACCAAAACTGCCCTTGATCCTAAACTAGGTTAGAGTTCATTTTAAGTCCCCAAATCAGGTTTCCATGTTCATTTTAAGCCCATTGAAAACTTGAACAAATTTACCTTGAATGAAACACTTCATTCCCAACCCTAGTTAGGCTAGATTGTAAGTTTCTTAAAGTTTGAACAAGTTTGATAGCGTGCAACCCTAGACTAGATGAGATTCATTTTAGGAACCCAAATATAAATGTTCATGTTCATTTTAAGCTTTGAAAATGAAAGTGTGAAGTTAATTTTCCACATTAGGGTTCATTAACCAAACTTAGGGTTCATTGGAATAGATTAGGGTTCATTTTAACTTGAAAACAGAGAAAAGTAGAGGAGGAAGCCCTAAATGCAAAATGGCTTCCTAAACCCTCAAGAAATGATCTTAACCCCTAAAGGGGCATCTCATGTGACCAACTGCACAGCTAAGAAGCCATTTTCATAGCTCTGGGCTCCAAGTGCGACAGTCTAGGTACCACCTGTGCAGAAACAGTGACCACCTGTGCAAGTACAGTGACCACCTGCGCAACTTAAGTGACCACCTATGCAGCTCTCTTGCAGCACTAAAAAAGACACAAAAACACCAAAAAGTTCATCAGTTATGCATGTTTCACATCGGGTTCACCAAATTTAAGACCAAAAAAGGGGTTAGAAGCATATCTAGGTAACCACAAACCCTAAACAATATGCTACCCTAACTAATCTAACATTAAAACCATTTGAAACAAGAGTTGAAATATATGCAAGATGACACAAGAAAAACTCCCTTCAAATGTAGTTCTAATGGTCTCCTTTCTTCTCCATCGAGGTTGATATGTTGCTCTTTGACAAACACCATTTTTCACAAAGAACCTTGAAAACTTGAATTGATAATGAGAATTACTAGGAGATGAGTGATCTTCAGGTTTTCTCAAAATCTAGTGGTTAATCTTGAATGACAGCAATGCATCCGATTTTATAGAAAATGAGAGACAATTTGGTGATATTGCACAAAATCAATGTACCATAAAAGATTTTGGTTGGTAGGATGTTTGGAAGCATGAAATGGGGGAGAGATATTGAAGAGATATTGAAAATATTTGTGAAGCACCTTAATAGGGATGAGAATCCTCAATTAAGGGATATGATATTTAGGTGAGATTATGAATCTTTAATCAAATACATAATTCAATATTCTGAAATATTCCTCAAAATAAAATTAGATTTATGAAATTGTAAAATCCCATAAATTGAAATTAGTTAATTAATTAATAGAAATTAATTAATTATTGGAGACTTAGGAAAGTGGGGAATAAATAAAGTTTGTCTATTTATTCAATTAGGACTTAGGATAAACTATGGGTTATTCATTCGAAGGGGGAAATTAGTGGGAAATAGATCAAATTGAAGGTGATGATGTTGAATTGAAATGATTTTGATAATGTTGATAAGGATTAGGGTTAATTTTGAGGGTTCCAGAATAGTTTAGGAAATCACAAGGCATTGATGAGCTTTGACAATGCGCCCAGATAATGATGATTGGAAAATGATTGAAAAGCGCCAATGAACTTTTATGGCATCATAAGATTGAAAAGGGGAAACATCAATGATCTTTGACAATGTTCCCAAAGTGATAATAAAAAATAGTATTGTCAAGACCACATAAGGACTATATGAGTGGCTTGTAATGACATTTGGGTTATCCAATGCCCCATATACATTCATGAGACTCATGAATGAAGTCCTAAAAGACTACATAGGAAAATTTGTGGTAGTATACTTACATGATATACTCATCTATAGTAAGAAAAGAGAAGAACACCTCATACATCTACAAATAGTTTTCAAGAAGCTACATGAGGAGAAGTTGATGATCAAGTTGGAGAAATGTGAATTCATGAAACAAGAAATAGTGCACCATGGGTTTGTGTTATCTCAAGGAAATCTAAATATGGATCCAAGAAAAGTTGAATCCATTCTCAATTGGCCTACCCCAAGAATAGAAATTGAGGTAAGAATTTTTCATGGCTTAGCACAATATTATAGGAAGTTTATAAAGCAATTCAATTAAAATTGTGCTCCTATGTTAGATACTATCAAAGGTGGGATGAAAGCTACGTTTGTGTGGAATGAGAAATCTAACCAAGGATTTGAGTTATTGAAGGAGAATATTTCTACTCAGCCATTCTTGATTTTTCCAAGCTTTGAGAAGCTATTCATAGTGGAATGTGATGCTAGCAATGTAGTTATTGGTGTTGTCTTGAGAAAAGATGGAAGACCAATGGCTTTCAAATCTAAGAAACTAAGTGAAGCAAAGAAGACGTACTCTTCTTTTGACCTAGAGATGTATGCTCTGGTCCAAGCACTAAGAAAGTGGAGGCACTACTTGCTTCCAAACAAGTTTGTAGTCTTTTCAGACAAGCAAGCACTGAGTTTCTTGAATTCACAAGATAAGCTTAGTTACAAGCATATGAAATGGATAGAATACCTACAAGCCTACACCTTTAACATTAAGCACAAAATGGATTGCAGAATAAGGTAGTAGATCCTGACAGTACAAGAAATACACCTGCAGAGCATGGTTATTTAGAGCTTCAAAGACCTATATGCAGAAGATGGAGACTTTGCAGATATCTACAAGGTATGTCAAGAATACAAGAATCATTTTTATAGTGAATTCTCTGAGTATACTTTGCAGAGTGATATGTTTATAAGGGAAGTCAATTGTGTGTCCTTAGAGGTTCTATAAGAGAAAATTTGATACAAGAGAAGCAGAATGGTGCACTTAGTGGGCATTTTGTGTCAATAAAACCCAAGAGTTAGTTAAGAGGTTTTAATTTTGGCCTAAGATGAATTTGGACATTAGGAAGTATGTAAAAATTTGTGTTATATGTCAGAAAGAAAAAGTTACATCTTACAATGCATGCCTTTACCAACCTCTTCCCATCCCAAGTAGACCATGGGAATTTTTTAGCATGGATTTTGTAGTGGGATTGCCAAAGACAAAACATTGAATGGATAGCATTTATGTTATTGTGGATAGATTCAATAAGATGGCACACTTTGTACCCTGCAAGACAATCCATGATGCTAGTTAGGTAGCTCAGCTATTCTTCAAAAAGATAGTCAAAATACATGGGTTGCCATTAAGAATAGTGTTAGACAAAGACACCAAGTTCATGAGTCATTTTTGGAGGAATCTATGGAAAAACATAGGGACCAATTTATATTTTGGATCTGCATACCATCCTCAAACTGATGGTTAAATTGAAGTAGTCAATAGGAGTCTTGGTAACCTCCTAAGGTGTTTAACTAAGGAATATGGTCAAGTTTAGGACCAACTTATGGGAGAGGTTGAGTATTCCTATAATGACACTGTGAATAGGACTACTGGTATGAGTAATTTTTAGATACTTTATGGCCTACACCCTAGATGCATATTTGAGCTCAAAGATCTAAAGGATGGAGCCAAGGGTAGTGGTTATGCATAAGATTTTGCACATTCTATGAAAGAAGTACATGAGACAGATAGAAAGACCTTGACTAAAATATAGAGAACATAAAGAGAAAGGTGGATGAGAGGAAAAAGGATGTCCAATTCCAAGTTGGGGATCTAGTGATGGTACACCTCAAAAATGCAAGATTGCAGAAAGGAGTACCCCATAAGTTACAAATGAGAAGAATTGGCTCATGTACTATACTGGCCAAATATGGCACCAATGCATACAAGATGGAACCTCCAGAGGATTTTGGTTTCTCTCCTGTGTTTAATGTGGTAGACTTGATGTTGTACAAAAGACCAATACCAGATCTAGATCAGATTTTTACTGAGGTCATACAAGAGGTGGAGGATCTCAACTTACCATGTGCACCAGCCAAGAAGGAATAACACATACTGGATACCAGAGTCTACAAACAAACCAGAAAGAAAGATTATAATGAAAACTTGGTGAAGTGGCATGGACAAACTGATGCAGATGCAACTTGGGTCAATGAGACTGATTTCAAAAAGTTGGGCATTGATTCCAATTTACTGAATCCAAGGGTGGATTTAAGTCTTTTCATTTGGGGAGGATGGTGCAGGAGCACCTAGGCTATCCCTAAAGTCTTCATACATTTTTGGCTTGGACTGACTCTAGCCAGGTCAGTAGATTTTCAATTTTACCTTAGTAGGTCTTGCAAGTGTGTAACTAGATGGATTAGTAGTTAGTACTCAATCCAATCTAGTTTTTAATTGCTTTTAGTAGTTAGTGTTTGTTTAGGCCTAAAGTGGGAAATGGGATCTAAAAGTGTTCTAGAATTGAGTTAGATGAGAAAAGTGTCTAAAAAGGCTTAAATGATGTTTATTCATCATTTGGAATGAGATAGAGGTCATAAAATTTAGTTTGCATCATTAATGCAAAAGATGCTATAATGTTGTCATGACAACATTTGCAACTTTGCAAATGTTGCATGCAAGATCAAAATTTTTTTATTCCCTTTGAAGTAGAGGAGGGATATGAATTCTAATGCACTAAAAACATGGAGGAGAAATCTTTAGATACCTTGAGCCTCATTTCCTGAGGTAGTGTGTGATGTAGCAAGATTTTGAAAGTGAATAGAAGTTCTTTATTCTAGTTTTCTGCAACAGTCAACTTTCTTTTAGTGTGGAAGTATTTTAATGGATTGAAAAGCTTGTTATAGTGTTGGATCCATGTTTTAGAAGTATTTTTAAGACTTTTTCATTTAGTGGAAATTTTTTTTTGAGTTTATTAGTTAGGCTTGGTAAATTATTTAGGACTTAGTGTAGTTGTTGTAGGAGACAAAGTGATTTTTAGTTTCATGGCTCCCCCATAGAATCAAACATTGGAAATATTTAGGGTGTGGAGGAATATGGTGGGGGAGCCTTTGTATAGTCTAAATACTTAAGTAGGAGGTTTGGAGAGCTAGTTTGCAAATTTTAAAGTCATGCCCTAGGCGAGCAATGAGTGTCAAGTTAGGTGTATGACAGGGAGAAGTTTGAATGCATATGCAAGGGAGCGTTTGAGAGATTAAAACCAAGTGTGGTTTCTAAATCTTTAAGGTCCTTTATATCCCTGAAAGAGATCTTAGG
The DNA here is from genome assembly GCA_018584345.1 of Thuja plicata. Taxonomy (NCBI): domain Eukaryota; kingdom Viridiplantae; phylum Streptophyta; class Pinopsida; order Cupressales; family Cupressaceae; genus Thuja; species Thuja plicata. The sequence goes on along the minus strand of MU223372.1, from coordinate 2,135,041 downwards.
TCTTTTCCAATCCATCTAGATAGAAATCAGTGGATTGCACATTTTTAGCCTAATTAATAGACCTATAATTCAGGAATCCACTGTACAGATGATTTAGGAGCTTAAGACCTTAAAAATGTTTTAGGTCTTGGGAAAGGGTATCTAGATCCTATGTTTTTTTGGAGGTTTATTTGCAAGTTTTTGGAAAGAATACAGAAAACCCTCTGGATAGGGCTAATTGTGCAATTAGGCCTAGTAGGACAAAATTGAGAAGCAATCTTGAACTCGACTGATAGGAGTTTGAATACCCATTCCAATGGAGTTGGAATGATTTAAATGGGAGTTTTTTATGGTTGAAATAACCCTTTCAACATTTTTGAAGTTGTTATGAAGGATTTTCACTTGGATCCCTCCAAGTTATAGTGAAGAATTGAGACAATTATTTGTAGTTGCCCTTCAATGTTAAGCACAAGGAGACTAATTCTTGTTGCTGAGTTAGGATGGGCTTAGGATTGAATACTTAAGACTATTTGGGTCCTAGAAGTGAGATTTGGATCCTAATAATACTAGGACAAGTGGATTCCTTAGTGGAGTTTATGCGAGCACACCTTGGAGCACTTGCATCATGCATTATGACTTCCCTCTTCTTCACCACCATGCCACCTACTTACTAAGGGATGTTGTAAATTACCTCTTATTTTACCCTTGAAATAAACAATATCCACCTCATTATCTGGATTTCTTTGGTTTGAAGAATCAATCATTATTAAATTTTATCATCACATTGTGTATAGGACATCATTTCATCTTCATATAAGTCCTTCTGATAAATTGATACATCACATGAAAGAATTTTTTATTCCTCGTATAATGGATTTGAGAATACATAGAAAGTAATTTTAAAAGTGCATTTCCAGGGTATCATATGATCTCCATGCATTTTTGTATCATACAAAGGATTTCAAAACATTTTGAAATTATTTTTAGATATACTTACTTCCACCTCCTACTCATAATGCACACCGTTATCAGATTATTTTCCTCTTCACTTTAATCAATGAAACCTACTTTTGTTTTATCATCAAATCTATCACAAATCTGAGTTATTGATGGACCAAGCATCTCATGGGATATATTTATTATTTGCACTATTTTATTAGTTTGTCTATCTCTTTGAGACAGAAAATATTTTAAACCATATTTGTGAACATGCCTCTGATTGTCCAATAAACATGAAATTTGTTAAGAGTAAAGAAAATTTTCCTCCTTATCTCCTTTGTCACCAGTATTATATTTTACTTCACCAATGGTGTCATCATGGTTTCCAAGAAAGGATGAATGATTATTTGTTCACATTTATCTTTTATTTTATGATCAACATATTCTTCACATTCATAGTAGATGTCATAAATTTTAAACCTTTCCTAATCGTCTATAGTTTCTTCACATAATAGATTTGAACAAATCTGAAAATTGTTTTTAGGTGTAAATACTTCTATGTCATCAAGATACTCATCCATCAGTGGTTTTTCTATTTGTTCATTTGTATGTTCATTCTCCTTAATATCCTCATCATTAGGTTCTAATAGTACATTATTGTAATCATTTTCATTATTGCAATCTTTATTCAAAGGGATAGATAATTCTCCAACATACTCATCTTTATCCAAATTCAAAATACCATGACTTGCAAACATATCCTCTATTGAATGCCTTCTCTCATTTTATGGCACATTATTTTGATCATTTATTCATTAGCAAAAAATATCAACAATTGCTTCAAAGTAGTTGGCCTTGAAAATTTAGGCCCATCAACTACACTATGTTCATCAAGCATCACATGAACAAGTATTTGGATATATGTGTTCGACATTATTTGAAATAAATCCAATATGGACTCATTATCATATTACCTTATGGAAAAAAAATCCTAAATAACATCTATAAGATCAACCACATATTCATAATTTGACTGGAGTTGCTTAGGGCATGAGGAGTGTTGTTGTGAACAAACAAGACCATTAGTGACATGTGCATTGTCTTAAATATCATCACAAAGAAAAAACTAAAAACCTTCTTTTGAGTTCCTCTCAGGATGAAATAATTTGCTCAGGTAACATACTAAACAGTGAGTCTACATTATCCATCAGAGATCTTGCAAATAGTTTCATAATTATATCTTCTGCATAAATATGATAATTTTCAATAAACTCACAGATTTCTTACATATGCTTGGTTACTAATTCTGATTCATCTCCATCAAATTTTTCATATTTCTTGAACTCAATAGGGAAATCATGTGGATAATATGGGCTTTTATTGAAATTTAGCATCTTATATGCTCCAATAATAAATATTTTTCTTTGTTTTTGAGTTTTAAATTTCCTCTATGGGTAATTCTTTATCTAATTCAAGATCTTATTATATATCTTCCATCCTTCTCTTTTCTTTTGTTAGAAGAGTTGAGTTCATATCTTCTAAAGTTTGTTAAGTGATTTGACTAGGGGGGAAAATAATTTTATTGTATTTTGATGTAAAACTCTTTAAATACATGGCATTAGCATCATCATCATCATAATCTACTAGAGTATTAAACTTTGCTAATTTCCTAATGATAGATCTGAAATTTATTATATGGTCTGACATTGTGATACCATTTTCCATTTTTAACTTAAACAATAGAAGCTTTAACGAAAAACTTTGCATTAATTTTTTTTGTTCCATATAATTTATTGAGAGTATCCCGAATCTCATTTGATGGTTTTTTGTCTAAATCAATATTATGTAATTTAGAGTCAGAAAGAGCAAGGCCAATAATAGCCTTTCCTTTATCATCTCTACTATTCTAGTCTGATAGTCCTTTTGCATCTATAGGAATTTTTTCCTTTCCATTGACTATTCCCCATATGTTCTTGTTCCTTAGTTACATTTGGATTTCATTTTCCACATGTATAAAAATTAAAACCTGAATATTTACCTAATGGGATCTCTGGTTGTAGGATATAATAATCCGACTGAAATAACCCTAGATAGAATAACCCAACCACAATAACCCAAGGAAAAAATAACCCAGGGTCATAATAACCCAAGCCAAAATAACTCATGGACAAAATAACCGATGGACAAACTATCCCTATAAGAATATAGAGAAAGGAAAATAAAATTTATAAATTACATGTATGTTACTAAAAAACTTTATTATTTAAAGTTTCAATTAAGAGTCAAATTATGAGCAATGCCTCCTATATAATCTAAAATGTTATGGTTGTCATAACCATCAACCAGTATTTTTAGTCTTTCTTTGATTTCATGGTATTTTTTCCTTCTTGGTTTCCCATGTATCCAGCCATATATTTCTTTATTTTATTCTCTAGGATGCCCTATTCGTTTTTCACTGCTTTGATGAATTTCTATATTGAGTTGTAAAATGCTTGAAGGAATTCACTAAATCCTCTATGTCATCCCTAAATATTATTATTGGTTTTTGAAATATCATCTTGAATAGGTAAATAGAAATTTCACATTGTGATTGGAAACTTGGGTGATCCTCTATTGCCTCTTCTAGTTTGTCTTCCAATCTATGTCTCTCCAAAATAAGATAAGATCGGTCAATGTCTGAGGATTTGGTACTGGTTCTTAAAATGTTAATATTTTTCTTTGAATCATTTTGGATAATGCATTGTTGGATGGTCTTCTTCCTTATATGGGTAATGAAATATTATAACATGAAGAAGCAATGATATTTCTTGTAGAATCTAGAGTCAAGCACGCCATGTCATTCAATTTGTGTTTGACAATGATCATCTCATATTCTGGAGCATGATTATGTTATGTACTACTAATCACATCACTAGATTATGTTTGTATTATAGTATAGCACTGACTTTAACATTAATTTGTAAAGTATTCGCCATAGTGCTAGATCATTTTATTGATGCCTTGTCGATGAAACAAAAAAGTGTAACCATTTAAAATAAGTAATTTCTTGTTTTTTCACTTGTTAAAAACTCAAGAGGCAATATATATTAAAAATTTTGAAGAATGTGTTGGTTCCCTATCATTATATTAATATTTGTATAATGTTTTAGAAATCCCTAGGAAATTTTAAATTAATATTCAAAAAAATGTATTACAAAATATCTTCTTTTATGAATACGCTCTTACTTCCTCTCCCCTTCTTCCTTTTTATATTTCTCTTAATTCTACCAATTTATATATCTTCTTAATGCCTCTTCGTAATTTATTTACTTATATATTTTCAAAATAACTCTTAATTATCTTATTCCCATGAAATTGCCTTTATTTTTATAATTATTTACCATTTTATAGGTTATTTAGGCATATAAAAAGGTGTTTTAAGGCTATTTTAAGGCTATATAATGAATATATGGTCTAAAAATGACCTAAATAGCCTCTATCATAACTAACAATCCATTTTTCTCATCTTAAAGATTAATGTTACTTAATCTTTTTCATTATTTTTTTATCAATAAAAGGCCGAGGCCAAAATATATATTTAATATTGTTTAAATTACAAGTACCATAGTTAAGCTCTATTCAGTGCGGGCGCTAGTGGAAAATAACGGAGAAAGGAAAACCTTTAGTCTTGCCCGAGACTTATTCAGTCTAGATTATAGATTACATGTATTCTGAGCCACCTTGGACTAGCAAGTGCCACAATTATGAGGGTAGGGCCTCATTTACATATCTAGATTTTAGAACATGTCAAATTGGGAAGAACCCTATTACATTTGATTTAATAAAAAAATTATTTCTTATATATTAATTAGGAACTAATGCAATTATATAAGATCTTCCTTAATGTTCCTTTTGAGAAATCTTGATTATCCTTTTCTTCTGCGGCTTACTATCCTGATTTATTTTAATCTTCCAACTTCCCCAAATCCTCTATTTCTTCATGATAGATGACTAGTGCGACTACTTGCATATACTCATTTCTCATTTTTGCAAGACCATTGTTAGATGCCTTAGACAAATTAGTATGGGATTTTTTTTTAAACATAAAATTTCCATCAATAGATTAAACTGTCAAACTATATCTGTAGCTAATCGTGTCACTGTAAGATAACCAATATAACATTACTCCGTTGGATTTTAAGATATAAAATAAGTAGAGCAATATTTTCCAAGATAAATATAATTAGAAATAAAGTTAATACTATTACCTAAATTCATCCATATGGAAGTCAATCGAAATGTCCCTAAAATACCATTTCTTTTATAGTAAGGGAAGTAAAGTAGTATATCAGGAAATAAAAGGAAATTGTGAGAAATATAAATATAAAAGTAGATGTGTTCATTTATATAGTATCAGAAAACTGTCAAAAACATGTATCTAAAAACTATGAAAACATATCTGTAGCTAATCATGTCATTGAAAGAGAACCAATATGCCCTTACTCCACTGGATTTTAAGATATCAAATAAGAAGAGCGATATCTTTCCAAGATATATATATTTAAAGTTAATTGTACTAGAAAAATTCATCCATATGGAATTCAAATGAATTGGCCCTAAAACACCATTTCCTTTATAATAAAAGAAGTAAAGTAGTAGACCAGGTCAGTAAAAGGAACCTGTGAGATTTCTTAATATAAAAGTAGATGTAAATAAATAAATAAATAAATAAATAAATAAATATATATATAAAGAGAGAGAGAGAGAGAGAGAGAGAGAGAGAGAGAGAGAGAGAGAGACTTATTTGATTTGAAAGTAAAATCCCAAAGAAACTTCTTCATAGATAGTTATCAGTGAAGAAATTTAATAAATGAGTAAAATAGAGTTGACGGAAGGAAGATAAATTATTCTTACCATCACTAAGGGGTAGAAACTAGGCAACTAGCCCCAAAGGAAATGTTATATCTATATAGGCTCAATCCATAATCCATATATAATACTTAACAGGTTGATAAACATATGTATAAGTATATTATAATATAGTAATCGTATTTACACCTATAAATATAGATATCAGTATATAAAAGTATCATACATAGATAATGGAATGGATAGATATGGATGTATAATTAAGAGATAAATCTAAAGAATGGTTGCTAGATATAAAGGTTCTACCCCTTTAATTACTACATCCTCTATATAATTTCCTCATGTACTCAAAAGGGAGTTAATTTAAATTCAATACTATGTTAATTGGGTAATTCTTCTTTGTAAAATATAGTGTTCCCATCAGCTCCAAAATTAGTGAAGGACTCAACAACTTAATTGTCCTCGTGATATATGTTTTGGGATAATGGAAAGGTGTGTACTAAGAGGGGAGGGGTGAATCAGTACCCTTAAAAACTTTTAACCATTTCTTTGTAACTATTGTCCTGTATTAACCGACTGAGTAGATTGCATACACCAAACATATAGTACCAATACTGAAATGTAAATGCATGTAGAGTAAATAATAAACATACATAAAATTAAGTACTCATGACACTAGTATTTTGGTATTGCACAAAACCCCTATTAGAAAGCAAAAATTGCGGTGGGGATGAGACCCACAAAACTTCACTACTGCAAAAATAAAGTTAGCCTATTAAAGATTTACAAAGAGTGATCACTTATGATGATCTTACCCTATTAGGAGTAACAATGAGATCGATTAGATATGCCTCGTGTCAGGATTTTGCAACACAATCTATGTGTGCACTCGGTAAAGAGATTTACAATAAGACTGTTAAGTCTACTCTGTTAAGAGATTTAGGGATCTATTACAATTGTTAGAGAGTAACATAAATTTGATCTGAAACATATACAATCTCAATATTTCTGATACAAATCCATTATGTTCATACAAAAATATATCACCTCAATGTGAATGATAATACCTTCTTCTCTGTTCTGCTTGGTACCCTTGCCTTAATTCTGAAAACTAATTTCTGCAATGTATTCTTTGTCCTTAAAATCCTTTCCTGATCTCTGATTTCTATAGTATGGAGGCTACTTGATCATTTATTGATCAACATACATTACACAGTTTGACATCTATGCATTTATATATCAAACAATATGACCTAATTAGGGTTTAACAATTACATCCTTACACTAAGATCAATGGTGTACAAAATTTACCTTGATCATCTACACATAGGAGACATAAACAATTAATGTTGTAAATCCATAATTAATGTCCTCCTTGATCGTATCAACCGTTATCTAGGTCAGATAAAAAGTTGTTATATAGAATGATGTGCCACAACAAACTTTTAGGTGGTCTCTGTTCCACTCGGTTATGTTAGAGTAATAGTCTATCGGGTTACTAATTTACATCTTTATGATCTAATTAGTAACTTCCCTATTCACTCTAGTTTGCTTCAGCTAACCTTAGGAAGTTTCTATTTCTTGTAGTTTCCCTTTTAAGGTTTCGGTATTCCTTTATAAGGAATCACCTCTTTGTATTTCATAAGGAGTTTGTAATCAGTATTGTTGATAATATAGAAATTATTCATTTCAACATGATGTCTCCTCTGGCCTTTTGGCTGCCATAGCCATTCTTCTGTCTTCTCTCTTCTGTCTGCTTCTTCTTCTTTGTAACTGTCTTGCATGTAGGTGTTCTTGGGAAGATTGCAGTTTAGCAATCTTAACATAGTATCAGAGCCACTCTGCAGCTGGTTGTTCGTTCTTTGTTGAAGCAGCGAGGGTTTGAAGCTTTCAGAGGCTTTTCTGGCATTTGTTTATTGGTTCTGGGGGGTATCTATTTTTGGAGGCATTTTGGGCCCAAACAGACACTGCCATTGCGTCCAGAAGGCCCAAAAACCCCAGAAACCATATAAGGCACGTCTGATTTGAACACCGGGGCCTCTGGAGAATTTTTCGGCCTTCAAGGGCCGTACGACACGTTTTTCGAGGCAAAAGTCAGAAAAATTTTATAAAAAAAAAGGTTTTTCGGCATTTTTTATTGTGCAAGCGGGCGCGCCGCCACCGCGCCACCGTCGCGCCGCCTCTGCGCCTCCGCCACGCCCCTGCGCGCCACCCGCCGCCCGTTTGCACTGTGCGGCCGACCCCGCTGCCTGTTCTGCAACCCCACTCCGGCCGCTCTGCCTGGAGCCCTCCGCTCTGCCACCGCTCTGTTTACCGCAGCCCGAGCCACTCCGCCCTCTGCCGCGCCCCGAAGCTCTGCGCCACCGGCCCCCGCCGGCCCCGCCACCGGCCGCCTCCCCGCCGGCCTCCACCGCCACCGGCGGTCTTTTGCAGCCCCCGGGGGGCTTAACTATATGCGCGGCGGTCATATGACCGACCAGGGGCTGCCGCCCAGCCCCCGGAGCATGCCATGCGCCCGGGGGCCTATTTTTTTTAGCCCCTGGGGCTTAAAACCAACCTTCTTTGGTTTTCTGGGGGTACCTGGGCCTTTTTCGCTCTACAGGGAGCATACGGGGGTCTTTTTCTGACTTCTATATATCGTCGGAAAGCTATTTCCGAGAACTTTCCGATGGTGGAGATTAGGGTTTTTGGTTCCACCGTTTCAATAGTTTTTTTTTCTGTTGAAGACCGGTGTCTTGTTTTGCCTTCCGGGAGTCATATCTGGCTCATCTGGACTCCTTTTTTGGAAAACGAGATATCGTCGAAAAGCTGATTCAGTGTACTATTCAGTGGCAGAGGTATTTCTTCTAGATTCTGCTCTAGGTTTTTACTCCTCTAAGTTTTGCAGTTTATGTACTCTAGTGGTGTGCTTGGTTCTACAGGTCCGGGGATCTCTTCTTCTGGTTTCATAGTTCACTCTTCTTTCTGACTTCTGAGCTTGCATGCTCTTCTGTTGCATCATTGTTCTGTAAATGCACTAAGATAAAGTGCCTTCATCTACATTTTTGGGATCTTTCACACCTTGTTCAGTTTTTGTACTCGCACTGTGTTATAAAGTGCCATGGGGGGATTATGATGCATTTGCCACTTTAGGCACATCCACTTTTGTCAAGTGAGCATACCTTCCATGACATTAGCCCATGTAGCCTGTGTCTGTGACACCGCCCTTTATCCTATGTGTGTGCTTTTGTTGCACTGTTGGTGTTCCTGGTTCTTCTTCTGCAACTGTTTCTGGTACTGCATTTCAGTGTTCCTGTCACCTCTCCCAATTCAGCATTATGGGGGGGTTCACCTGTTGGTTCTATTGCTTCCTGGTTTGATTGATCAGCTCTTCAGAAATTTGTCTTCTCTACCTGATCATGCACTTCAGTGGGGGTTCTAGCAGTATCTTCTGACAGAGTTTTCAGACATGCTTCGGAGGAGCTTCTTGCTCTCTTCTTGTTCCTCTCTCTGGCACATCTTTTGCTTTATGTTTTGGGTACCTGATCAGGCCTAGTTGCCGGGACCCATCTTTCCTGCTTTCTGCAGTAGTTTCCTAGGTTTGGCTTCTCCCTAAGCTTATCTTAAGGGGGGGTGTTAGAG
>MU223372.1:2096595-2109274 GCA_018584345.1 Thuja plicata | reverse complement strand
AGTACCATGATGAAAACCTGGCAATCAGGCATCATGCGTAGTTCTTCTACATCTTTCATCCATTCCATATTCTCTCTTTGATCTTGACAATGTTGATCTATACACAAACATTTGGGCTATCTTGTGACTTATCTTACGATGATCTTGCTTTCATTCCTTTCATGACTTCATATCTATCTTCCTCCATTCATTTTTGCCTACCGCTATCCTTTTCCGCTTTGGTCTTGATCTAAAAAAAAAAGAAAAAAAAAAAAGAGTAAAACACGGTGCTATGAAGCCTCTTGACATATCTACTCCTTTGGACTGCATCATTTCCTTCTCTTGCATTACACTTTTGTGACTTATCCTATGTTGGCCTTTCATTTCTTGTCCAAATGTGCTTTACATGATATTTCTTTTTTCCTAGCTTGGGTACTCTTGAGGATTTTGCCTTTGAGGATTTCTTCCCTTCATTCTCCTTCATTCTCTTGTCTTCCATCTCTTCCACCATCTTGCTAATCCTTCCTGTCCTTCACCTTGCTAAACATTGGGACTGTGCGATGTGATCTTGCTTGGGATTTTGATGCCCATTCTGTCTGGGGGCATCCTTTGTACATAATTATAGATTCTGAAAAAAATTCAAAAAAATGATATATTGTCAAAAATTCTAAAAATAAAAAAATGTCCTGAAAAAATGATCATCTTAGTGAAAACCTAGCAATAGGCACTTTGATGTATCTCAAAAAAATTATATAGTTCAAAAATACAAAAAAATCAAAAAATTCAAAAATTCAAAAAAATAGAAAAAGTCCCTTCGTGAAAACCTGGAAACAGGCGCCTTTTGTAGCAAAAATTCAAAAAAATTATAAAAAGTCCTGAAAAAAAAATGAAAAAAGTGAAAAAAAAAAATAAAAAAAATTGTAATAAAATCCAAGTGGTGAAAACCTGGAAACGGGCGCTACTTGAGGCCTTTGCACCCCTGTTTCTTAGCGCGTATCCTCGACACTTAGTCTTTCTCCATCATGCCTTGTCCTTGTTGCCTTGGTTTGGAATTGGTCTTTGTCTTTGTCTAGGGGGCATAACTATGTTAGCTTTGGTCTATTGGATTCGTTTGTCTTTAGGACACCTCACAAATGGTGTTTTTCAATACCACCCCAACTGTATTTTTCAATACAACCCTTGACATCCAGTGTTTTTCAACACTTATCGGTTTGGTCTTACCCCATTTTTTCATGTGGTCTTGCCTGCTTGCAAGCATTTGATCCTTATCCTCGGAACTCAGTTTCAGTTAACACACTTAAATTTTTAAACACAACACTTAATGCTTGATCTATTTTATGATCTTTTCTTTGTGTGTTGACTATTATTGATTTTCATTGAGTGTCCTTGTCTAATAAGTCTCTCCATGATGCATAGCTAGAGGACTTGGGGCATGGGGCATGTTTTTATTTGCTTCTTGCTTTATGCTTCATTGTTTTGCACAACCGTTCTGCTGGTCATCCTGGCCTCTATGCCTTAATGCGAGCATGGTTTTGCTATATTAAATTGGGTAAGCTAACATCACAGTCATATTGACCTTTATGTCTTTGATGCTTATGTTAGAATCTTTCCACATTTCAAATCCGATATACATCATATTCATATCTTCATAGTTGCAGTCGTGACTAGTGATGGTTGTGTGATATTTCCGATATAAATCGCATGCATATCTTCATAGTTGCACTTGTGACTAGTGGTGATTGTGTGATTTTTCGATGTCCATTAATAATGGCCCAATGATGAAAATAAGTTCCTTTACATTCTCTTATGAATGATGAACACAATATTCTATGTTTGTTGCTCTATTGCAAGTACACCTTGGCATTTTCATGTAGCTTGCATTGTTAGACCTCATGTTAGTTTGCATTTTTAAGCTGCATTATGAGTTTGCGAGGGTTTTCCTTCATATTTCTTGTGGAGTTTTAATCAACTATGATCACGTTCTGATCTTCATTTCCTTATCTTCTTTCGTGATCTCAATCAAAATTTTCTATCTTAAATAGTTGATTAATTTTGGGACATTCTCTCTCTTGAGGCAAATTCTTTTTTTTTCTTCTCTCCATTTTCTTCCCACTTCTTCCAAACTTTTGTCTTCCATTCACTTTCACCCCACTTCTTTTCTTTTAATTCAACCTTGGGGCATAATCTTTCGTGCCTTGGTTCTGTGATCTTTATATCTTTCATCTTACATCAAGAACCTTATCTTTAGTTCGATTTGATCAAAATTTATCAATTTATTGTTTCTCCCCTATCTCATTTCAATTTTGATCACGAGGGGGCAGTACCTATCAAACTTCAATCTTTGATTCAGTTTTATCAATTATATCAGTATTTCTTGAGATTCTTATCTCTGACATGTCAAATACTTATTTCGGTGTTGACTTTGTCTTTTTCAATTGTGCTTATTTTTTGTCCTGATGTGTTCCCATTTCGACCACACATCTGGGTTGTTTTGTGATCCCATTTCGACCTCACACTTCAACTGCATTCTTTGACTACATGTGTTCCTGTGTCGACCACACATTTTTCAGAGAGGGGCAAATGTATGCACCCTAAAATGGTTGCCTAGACTTTGGGCCCCATTTATTATTTTATCAATTTATCAAATTTTCTGAATCAACGCTTTGCAACATTTTCAATTCAAATCAATTTCCTTGATCAAATTGTAATTAATTCAATTATTTGAATATTTTCTAAGGTTTGATCATTTTTATTTAATTAAAAGACTTAATCTCCCTTTTAATTAAATAAAATTTCTCTTATTTAATTAAATTCAATTCCTCCCATTTAATTAAATAAAATGATTCTAATTTATTTAATTGAAAGAAAACCTCTCTTTTAATTAAATAAATAAAAATCCCCACTTAAAGCACTTTATTTGTTGAAAAAGGAAATGAAATAAATTAAAAATTAAATAAAAAACTCTTTTTCTTCACATCTTTCTAAGTGGTGGATTTTTTGCCTCTTAATCGTAGCCTTTGATTTTTGCCTCTTAATCTCAATCGTTCACTTTCCTTTAAAATGAGACCTCTCCTTCTCATTTTCATATTAGGTTTTCATAATATTGTTATGCTGTAGGTTTGGAGAGCAATTTTGGAGGAGAATTTGAGCACTCAAGCTCTCTTCTTGTTTTCTTTATTATTGCATTCATGTCTCCTCATATATATTAGAATCATGTTTATTTCCATAGATTAGATTTGCATTCATATTTCCTTTCATAGACTAATATGCATTGTTATCATTTAGATTAGATTTCATTTCCATGTATTTGAATCTCTCGTTTCATGGTGTATTTGCAATAGACACAACTAGGTCAATCTGAGGGCCTTCATTTTACATTTTTACACATCCATGACTAGAGAGCTATGGATCGATTTTTGAGACCTCATTCTTGAGTGTTCTTGAATGTAAGGATTCATAGAAGTGTGACACAATTATAGCACACATTTATAGTTGATTGTGCTAGAACACTAATGATAGAAAAGGACATCACTCAGATCTTCTGGAGGGAAGCTATCAGCACTGTTGTTTACACACTTAACAGAGTGCAATTAAGAAAAGACTCAAAGAAGACTCCTTATGAGCTATGGTATAATAAAAAACCCAATGTAAGTTACTTCAGAGTTTTTGGCAGTCAATGTTATGTCTTAAAGGATCAAAGAAATGAAAAACTAGATGCCAAAAGTGATGAAGGTATTTTTCTGGGGTGTTCTACCAAAAGAAAAGATTTTAAATGTCTAATCAAGGCTTCTAATAAAATAGTTGAAAGTACAAATGTGAAGATTGATGAGTTTGCAGAAAAGAATGAGCTAGAAAGCACAAAAGAACCAGAAGACTACAACAAGTTTTCATACTATGAAGAACACACAACTCTACCTGAGCAACAGTGCATAAATCCAGAACAACAGAATGTTGCAACCGACGGTCAGAATGTTGTTACCGACGGTCAGGATAATGATCAAGATAATGTGCAAGGTAATAAAGATCAAGTTGATATGTAAAGAGTTGCACCTATACTTGAAAGATATGTAAGAAGGAACCATCCAGAGGCCTAGATCATAGTAGATAAGAAAGCTGGTACAAAAATAAGGAGTAAGTCTTTAAACTCAAATTGCTTAATTTGTGAGTTTGAACCAAAGTTTGTCAATGCTGCACTAGATAATGAGGAATGGATAAGTGCTATGAATGATGAGATTGAACAGATTGAGAAAAATAAGACATGGTCACTTGTGCCAAGACCAGATGAAAAGAATGTCATCGGTACAAAAAGGATATTCAGAAATAAACTGAACAAGAATGGAGAAGTCACATGGAATAAAGCAAGAATAGTATGCAAGGGGTATGCACAAGAGGAAGGTATATACTATGGAGAAACATTTTCACCCATTGCTAGGCTAGGAGTGAGAATTCTACTTGCTTATGCTGCATACAAAGGATTCAAAGTATACCAAATGGACGTCAAGTCAGCATTCCTAAATGGAATACTTGAAGAAGAGGTATACATTGAACAATTAGAAGGGTTTGTAGATCCAGACAAAAAGAACATGGTATGTAGACTTCACAAATTTTTGCATGTATTAAATCAAGCTCCCAGAGCCTGGTATGAATGACTTCATTCCTATCTAATAAGTATTGGATTCATAAGGACTAGTGAGAACGATAATCTTTATTTGAAAGAAGATACTAATGCTAACACTTTGATTGCTGAAATATTTGTTGATGACATCATATTTGGAGGCAATGATATGCTATGCAAATCATTTTCTAATGAGATGAGCAAGGAATTTGAGATGTCTATGTTTGGAGAGATCAAGTTCTTTCTTGTTCCATAGATCATTCAACAAAGTGAAGGTATTTTTATTACTCAGTCCAAATACATCAAAGAAGTTCTGAAAATATTCAAAATGAAAGATTCCAAACCTGTTGGAACACCGATGACTATTGGATGAAAATTAACAGAGGAAGACAAGACAACAAAGCTAAATCAGGTTATATACAGATCAATGATAGGAAAACTCATGTATGTTGTACACACTAGACCAGATATTGCACATGTAGCAGGAATTGTTGCTAGATTTTCTGCTAACCCCAGGGAATCACATATAACTGCTATGAAAAGAATACTAAGATATCTGAAGAATACTGAGGAATTTGTCTTATGGTATAGAAGAGAAGGAAAATTTGAAATAAAATTCTTTACCAACGCTAATTGGGCTAGAAATCTTGATGACCGGAAGAGAACAACTGGAGGAGAATTCTTTCTACGTGACAAACTTGTCACATGGATTAGCAAGAAGCAAGGATGTATCTCTTAGTCTACTGCATAAGTAGAATATGTTGCTGCTACTCCAAACTACTCAAATATTTCATGGACCAAACAACTGCTGGAAGGGATGCATATGAAGATCAAAGAACCAGTGGTTATTTTTTGTGACAACACCAGTGCAATAAATATTTCCAAGAATCCAGTCATGCATGCGAAGACTAAACACATTGCCATCAAGTATCATTACTTAAGGGAACAAGTACAAGAGAAAGAAGTTATACTTGAATATGTGAAATCAAAAGAACAATTGGCTGATATCTTCACCAAGCCACTGCCCAAAGATACATTTGAGTACCTGAGAAAAAGACTAGGGGTAAAACCCATGTCTAACAGTCAGTAAAAGGACTGATGGCTGCATCTATAATATATTATCAGAATATCATTCAAAACTGATGCAAGCACAAGCTGAACTTGAAAGCTACATCTATATACAAAAAGGTATATATTAAAATCAAGCACTAGAGTAGATTGTTATATTGATGATGGATAAGGGAAATTCAAGGAATATATTATGGAAAGAAGAAATTGATTGATAGAATGTCAGATATTTGTAAAATATTTGTTTGGCATTATTGTCAAAGGGAGAGAATGTTTTCATATTATCATAAGAAACTATTCATCATCTGATTACTCCAAACAAGGAAAGATCATATCCAAAGGGAGAGAATTTGAACATAAAAGTTGCAAACAAAAGACAGAGACATCACAAAAGCAGAACAGTCAAAGAGAAAATTTGACACCAACAGAGGCCACAACACATCAGAAGAAGAAAAAGGAAAGTTGCAAGAATCAAATCTAAGCTTACACAGAGCTTACCGGCGGTCAGACATTTTATCAGTTATCAAAACAAACTGTTTGGTAATTTGATGAATCTCAACAATTGTATTTCATATTGTATGAGAAATAGTATAGTGCGATAATATAGCATGTTGCCATAAATGCAAAAGGGAGAGATTGATGACATGTAACTAATTAAATGGTTGACTATATTAAGTTGAAGATAATGCAAGACATTAAATTAGTTAATGGTTTGTATTGTCATTGATGTCAACTTGATATCATCTGTATGGTCATATACATAATACCAAAGACTTCAGAGAATCAATAGAATAAAGGTTATTCTTTTAGCAATGCATAAAATTAAAGTATTCACTAAGTGACAGACTACACCGATGGAGTGCACACCATCAGTAAAGACAGAGACAAAGTCACAGTGATGCCCAACGAGTAGAAGACAGTGTTTCCCGATGAAGCAGAATCTAAGGATGTCCAACAAGCTAAAAATAGTATTGCCCAACGAGAAAAATCCAATGATGCCCGACGGTCGAAGATCCCAAAGCTAACTGAAGTTACACCGACCGAACTGGCAGTTGTCACTGGCGACAAACTGTAGAATTGACCGACAAAATAGAGAGATCAGAAAATGACAAAATATCTAGCTGGTAGAGATAAAGGATAGACTTAACTGGTTGTTTTATTTGTTTTATTCAACCACAGTTAAGAAATTGATTTTTACAGTTCGAAAGAAGATAACTACGAAATAAATCAAGAGTTAAAGCCATAAATCAATTTGGCTGGATTGTTTTTCACGCCAAGAATCAAGAATCTAGAATCAAGAACCTAGAATTAAGGAAAATCATGTCTCTATAAGAGACAAGTATAATTCACTTTATAGGTGGATGAGAAAGCAATTAGATACACGGGGTAGTGAACTGATAGAAGATGTTGAAGAGAAACTGATGAAGGATTAACTTCATGCAGTCTCGATCAATCAAGCTGAGGGAGAGCTAAAGAATTCTACAGACACCGACGAACAGCAAAGCACAACATCACAGAACAGAAAGAGTTAAGTACAAAGGAATTGTATTGATACATTGATCAGAAAGATATTGTAAGTAAATAGATCTAAAAATATGCAATTAAGTTGCATTAGAAACAGGTCATTTTGTTTCAGTTTAACCATTGAAGCTTTAAGTCTCTTAACAGAGCAGGACTTAACAGTCTTTTGTAGCTGAGGTATATGCTAACAGATTACCAGAAGGTTGACTCATGATAGTAGCACTGGTCTTACCTAAATCCTATTGACAGTCTAAGAAGGAGGTTGATTCAAGGATGGTAGTAATATTTGCATAAAGCCTATTGACAGTCATGAGACTGATTCAAGGATGGTAGCATAGATGCCAGATACTTAGTGAAAACCTATGTATTAAAAATCCTCTAACAAGGTCACACTTAATAGTGTGTTTGTAACCTTTAACAAGGTTGGCTCCTAACAGGGCTCACTTTAGAAGAGTGAAAATTTGGGGTACCAGTCCCAGTGGTTTTTCCCTTAACAGGGTTTCCATATTAAAATCCTTGTGTTATGTGTGTATGGTTTATTACTTTATTGTTTTACATTCTGTATATGCATTTATGGATTGATTGGTATACTTTGCATATTTATTGAGTATTGGTAAACACAGTTTACTACTTATCGGTTATCAAGGAGAAAAAGGACAGACAAGGTAAACTGACAGACAGTTATTTGTTTCAAGTAATTCAAAGGCATACATCTTGTAGGTACTTAATAATTTGAGAAGTATTGATTGGTGGATTAAAGTTTGATATTGGATAAATTAATAAGGCCACTGATTCACCCCCCCCCTCTCAGTTATTACTAACAGATAGAGGGTTCCCCTGGCGTAATCCCCTTTCTGGAGTAAAGGAACCCTAGGGTGTGCTATTGACCAGCACAACAAAGTCAACTATTTTGACCACCACCTTTGTAATATTGATGAACTTTTCATGAAACCCAAATTTCCTGAGCACCTCCTACAAGAAATTATAAAAAACCTTGTCATAAGCCTTGGAGATGTCTAGTTTCAGAGCCATACCAGTGTTCTTACCTTTCTCCATGGAGTGAATGATTTCATGGGTGGGTGATAACAACATCAAGAATCTGTCTTCTCAGGACAAACCCCTTCTTGTTGGGATTGATAATTTTTCTGAGGAGGGGTTTGATCCTATTGGTGATAATTTTGTATAGGATTTTGTAGGTAGTGTTACAAAGACTTATGGGGTGGAAGTCACTCATGCATTTAGGGTCTGACACCTTAGGTACCAGGACAATGTAAGTTTTGTTGAGTCTTTTCAGGATACTACTAGTTTTGACAAAGTCACAGCCAGCATGGATGAGGTCATATTTAACAACTCCCCAAAATATTTGGAAGATGGCCAGGGGAAACCCATTCGGTCCTGGGGATTTATAGGCTCCCATAGAGAAGACCACCAATTTAACTTCCTCCTTAGAAACTTGAGATAAAATGGTCTCATTGTCTCTCTCAGTAACAACCTCAGGGATAACTTCCATAAGGGAGTCAAAATCAGCACCCATCCTAATCTGAGTCGGTCTTCAGAAAATTCCTTGGAAAAAATCAGCAGCATGATTACCAAAATCTTCAACCTCCAAGAGTAGGTTTGGTCAACTTCCTTTAGCAATTGAACCCATGACCTTTGCTTCTAGAAAATTTTGTCCCTTTTGAGGTTTTGTTTCCATTTGTTTCTCCATTCTTCCTCCTCCCAATGCTCCTCCTAGGTAGCCTCCCCCATAGCCATATCCTTCTAGAGGTGATTAAGTTTGTCCTCAAGATCTTTTTTGCATTTGAAGATGTCAACAAACTTGGATTACTCCACCTTTGGGCCTCCCTTTTGATGATTTTCAACTTTTTCAGCAATTTTGAACATAGCCGTTCCCTTCACCGGGGTATTCCACCATCTATTAATACATTATTCAAACTCATTGTGAGAGTGCCACATGATTTCATAAGGAAATGGATGGGGTCCATTACGTTTTCTCTCTTCCCATTTAAGGATCAAAGGGGAGTGGTCAGAAACCATTCTAGCAAGGTGAGAGAGGCTAAGCAAGGGAGCAATATCCCAACCTCCTGATAACATCCATCTATCTAGTCTAACTTGTACAAGGTGCCTCCCTTTTCTATTGTTGGACCAAGTAAATCCCATTCCCTGCAGGTCCAGATCAGCCAGGTCATTGTGTCTTATAAAAATAGCTAGCTCCTGCATACTTTTTGAGTAGTCTTGTGTGCCCCCACTTTTCTCAGAGGGGAATAAGGGTGTATTAAAATCCCCCGCACACATAGTGGGGTGGAAATGATTATCTTCTAGGAGGTTAGAGATTTACCCCAAATTCTACTATGTTCACCTCTAATGTTAGGAGCATAGATATTATACAAGTACCAAGAAATATTATTCCAAGTAAACAAAACAGCAAGGAAGTTATGAGAAAATGCCACAGCATTTTCAGATTACTTACAAGGGTAAAAAAAACAACAAGGAAGTTATGAGAAAATGCCACAGCATTTTTAGATAACTTACAAGGGTTCCAAAGAGTGGCCACACCTCTAGAGGCCCCATTAGCTTCACTATACAGAAAGGCGACACCCGGCCAAATATTGTCCACCAACAGAGCAAAGTTTCAATACTTCATTTTAACCTCCTGAATAAGAACTGCATCAAACTTGAACTCAAGTATGTACTTCTTTAGAGAAAACTATTTTTGAGGGTTGTTCATGCCCCTTATGATCCATGAGAGGAACTTCATATTTTTTTTTTTTTGGAGTCTTCTAGGGTTAACTGTCATCCATTGGCAATGGCCCATGCTACTTCTTTAGCTCTAACTGCTTTCGCCGAAGGTCGACCCAGTTTGGTTTCATTCCCCACATCTACTTTTTTTTTTGTATCCACACTTTCATCCCCCTTCTTGATTTTGGTTTTCCTTTTAGGTTCTGACTAGTCAAAGAGGCTAGTCAATGGCGGCGAGTGGGACACTATTGGTATTTCCATTACCAATCCCGCCCCAATATGGGTTGGGGAGGAAATTCCCACCGTCCCTTAAACTACTCATCTCAGTAGTTCTATCAGTCAAAATGCTTTAGGACACCTGTGCATTCTTCACAATGTTGACTTCTTTATTTTCTACCCCTTTTGAGCTTCCTCTGTGAGAGTTGGGGGCCACTTTTAGGTCATCAACCTGTTAGCACTGCATTATTTTCTTTGAAATTTATTAGCTTTTCTTTTCCTAGGCTTTCTTGGTTTAAACTCCTGTGCTTTGCCATGAAAAAGAGGTCAAAATCTCTTTTTAAGTTTTGTTTAAGTGTTGTCGCTTTTTCGCGTCAATCTTTTAAACATGTCTCTAAGTTGTACGAGTGGGCGACGAGTCGTCAGTAAAAAAAAATTGCACAGTCGCGATGAGCTCATGTCAAGTCATGATTTTTGTGTGAGTGAGCGGGCTCAATGTTTTAAAATGTAAATCGCGCAATCGCGACATCTTGTGAAAGTCGGGTTGTAGGTTAGCGATTGACCGGCTAAGAATGGTTAAATTTATCACTCACTCGCTAAGAGTTAACTATATGAAATATTGAACCAGCGAGTCAGCGACAGGTTAAAATTTTGTATGTCGCACAGTCGCTGTAAAGTTATGTTGTCCATATCATGCTTCGCGACTGAGCGAGCCTTGTTAAAAAATGAAACAGACCCATACCCGCATCAAGTTTTATGTTTGTATCAAAAGTTAGCGACTGCGCGAAGAGGTCATGTTCTAGAGGTCGACCACTCGCTTAGGTTCTAACTCACTTGTATTTTGCACTGCGAGTATGCGGTAAATGTACGAAGTACCAATTTGAAGATTCACCGCTCAATCGCAGAGGCATTCTTCAAAGTTCTTAAAAGAAGTGCGACTGAGCGACTGAGGGACTATTCATCGCCTCACTCACTCGCTGATGCTTTGAGGTGATCAAAAGTGAACCTGTGAGTGTGCGATGAATTAAAAGAATAAAGACATCGCTCACTTGCATATCAACAAAGATGAAAGGAAAAGGGTTAGCGAGTATGCGACTAAAGAAGAAGGTTAACAGTCACGCACTCGCAGTCAGTAATAAAGTGAACTCTTCAAGCTCATGAGTCTGTGACTAAGAAAAGAATAGATGCCATCACTCACTCGCTAAGAAGGTGAAAGCTGGAGTATTCTATAGCGCAAGTGAGCGACCAGATAAACTATATGGTAAAGAAATTAAAAATGAACGTTGCTCACCCGCTCATATCCAAAAGTTATAGTTTAACAGCCAGTGAGTGTACGATTATGGAATAATTGAAAGATAAGATGCATAGTCGCTTAGTCACCAAGATTCAGGTGATGTGAAATATTGACTAGCAAGGGTGTGATGGGTTGAAGTAAAGATAATATCGCTAGCTCACATGAACCCAAAAGCAAAGCGTAGAAAGATAGTGAATATGTGACTAACATATGATGAAGTTCAGATTAGGTCATCGCTCACTCACAAAAGGTGAAAGGTGGGGTGAGGATAGATGGCGAGTATGAGACTAGTTAAATAAAAGGGGTGCATCGCTCACTCACAAGAATCTTTCCAAAAGGAAATAAAGTGCAGTGTGTTGGCTAGTTTCAGGATGACGAGTGCCAGATGGGAGAAAAGTGTACACTCTCTTACAGCTAGGATCAAATAGTGCAAGTTGATGGCAGAATTAATGACAGAATGAAATCTTCATGATAGTGCAAGTGCAGGAATTTGGCTTTCAAGTTGACAAGACGCAGTCCTTAATGGCTATAAGTGTAAATGATTGAGTTTGATTCTGTACAGCTCTCATTTCTGCATTCTGAGTTTTTCTGCGAAGAGTAAGAAGCTTATTGGTTAGGAGTTTTGTATTTGAGACAATAAAATTCAAAGAAGAAGGATGAGTCAAGATATTGTTCCTCCTACCTCACAAGGGTTTGGAAAGAAGAAGGAAGTCACACTGAAGAAATATACAGAAGAATTTGCCAAGTTGCTGCCTGGGACTCTGAATACAAATAGCGCAAATTGGGAAGAATGGACCGATAAATGGTGTCAATGCAGAAATCCGGTAACCCCAGACTACTCTAGTAGTACTTTATTTCATTATTTTTGGAATAATAGAGTCAAGCCAGTCCCAATTTGCAATCCATGGGATTTGAATATGGCTAAATTCATTGTGCCTGACGTCTATGTTGACATTGGTCTTATTAGGGAGTTAGCAAAAAACTATTGCCCAGTGGCTAGGGTAATTAGGAAAAAGAATAAAGAAACCCTAGTCTCCATAGATAGAAGATGTAATGCCCCTCCAACCCCCACAAAACCTGATTATGCTTGTTGGAAGTTTGAGACTTTTATTCTCTACTTATGATTCTGATTGAAGTTAGTAGTCCAATCTATCTCATCTCCACGTAAGTGTTTGATGTATATTTCTCTTTGAGTAGTGATGCCAACTATGTGTTAATGATATTTTAGGAACATTGTGTTATGAAAC
>MU223372.1:2060275-2074322 GCA_018584345.1 Thuja plicata | reverse complement strand
GACAATTCCTGAAACATTACTTCTCGTAGTTTCCTTGTTCCATGCACTTTAGTTTAGTTTTCCCTATTTTTGTGTGGGTTTTGTGTGCTCTTGTACAGTTTTGTTTAGGTTTGCGGTCTGTTCCCCATAGGTCTAGCTTCTAATGACAATTTTTCAATTATCTTTCCCCAGTCGAAGCCATTGTTAGCACTGCATTATTTTCTTTGAAATTTCTTAGCTTTGCTTTTCCTGGGCTTTCTTGGTTTAAACTCCTGTTCTTTGCCGTGCAAAAGAGGTCAAAATCTCTTTTTAAGTTCTGTTTAAGTGTTGTCACTTTGTCGTGTCGGTCTTTTAAACATGTCTCTAAGTTGTGCGAG
The DNA here is from genome assembly GCA_018584345.1 of Thuja plicata. NCBI lineage: Eukaryota > Viridiplantae > Streptophyta > Pinopsida > Cupressales > Cupressaceae > Thuja > Thuja plicata. The sequence continues at coordinate 2,073,966 of MU223372.1, read as the reverse complement.
TGGGCGACGAGTCATCAGTAGAAAAAAAAATCACGCAGTCGCGATGAGCTTATGTCAAGTCATGATTTTTGTGTGAGTGAGCGGGCTCAATGTTTTAAAATATAAATCGTGCAATCGCGATGTCTTATGAAAGTCGGGTTGTAGGTTAGCGATTGAGCGGGCTAAGAATGGTTAAATTTATCGCTCACTCACTAAGAGTTAACTGTATGAAATATTGAACCAGCGAGTCAGCGATGGGTTAAAATTTTGTATGTCGCACAGTCGCTATAAAGTTATGTTGCCCATATCATGCTTCGCGACCGAGCGAGCCTTGTTAAAAAATGAAACAGTCGCATACCCGCATCAAGTTTTATGTTTGTATCACAAGTTAGCGACTGCACGATGAGGTCATGTTCTAGAGGTTGCCCACTCACTTAGGTTCTAACTCACTTGTATTTTGCAGTGCGAGTATGCGGTAATTGTATGAAGTACCAATTTGAAGATTCACCGCTTAGTCGCAGAGGCATTCTTCAAAGTTCTTAAAAGAAGTGCGACTGAGCGACTGAGGGACTATTCATCACTTCGCTCACTCGCTGATGCTTTGAGGTGATCAAAAGTGAACTTGCGAGTGTGTGATGAATTAAAAGAAGAAAGACATCACTCACTCGCCAATCAACAAAGATGAAAGGAAAAGGGTTAGCGAGTATGCGACTAAAGAAGAAGGTTAACAGTCGCGCACTCGCAGTCAGTAATAAAGTGAAGTTTTTAGGCTTGCGAGTCTGTGACTAAGCAAAGAATAGATGCCATCTCTCACTCGCTAAGAAGGTGAAAGCTGGAGTATTCTGTAGCGCAAGTGAGCGACCAGATAAAGTATATGGTAAAGAAATGAACGTCGCTCACCCGCTCAGATCCAAAAGTTATAGTTTAACAGCCAGCGAGTGTGAAATTATGGAATGACTGAAAGATAAGATGCATAGTCACTTTGTCACCAAGATTCAGGTGATGTGAAATATTGACTAGTGAGGGTGCGACGGGTTGAAGTAAAGGTAATATCACTATCTCACATGAACCCAAAAGAAAAGCGTAGAAAGATAGCGAGTATGCGACTGACATATGATGAAGTTCATATTAGGTCATCACTCACTCGTAGAAGGTGAAAGGTGGGGTGAGGATAGATGGCGAGTATGCGAATGGTTAAATAAATATGAAAGAAATATGGTTAAGCCACAAAAAACAAACCTTGTTCAGGCTTTGTAAATAAGCTGCCACCCGTATTCGGTTGCAAAATTTTGTTTTTAGTTCATTGCAAAGTTGTTGCAAACATTTTTGTAAACCTTCGCAGTATGTCAGTAGCTTGTTGCATCCTTATGCTATAAAAGGATTCCAAGACTACTGGGAAAGGGATAGTCATTTTCATTTTTGAGAGGAATACTAAGACAATTGTAAACCTTGGTTTTGATAACCAATATATTAGGTCTTTTTTGGAGAAATGTTTGTTGAATGTAGCAAGTGATGATGACTTTTGAATAAAATCCAGTTCATAGTTTCTGAAGCATTTAATGGGTTTTCTGTCTTCATTTTAGCATTCTGAATTTTGTCGAAATTGAATGTTCTAGGAATGTTTCAATTTATATATCTGTCAGGCAGATTATGAAATACTTCTAGGGTTCTTTCAAGGAGAGAATATAAAAATACCTTAGAGATACTTCAATAAATTTTAGGGTATAAACTAAATTTGATGGATTAATTTGGCTAAGTTTACTGAGGTAGATGTACAAGGTATATCTATGTTTGTGTCAGATCCTGTAATTGCCTTAAGTTTTATCCCTAATTATGTTGGTTAAAACTATTCATAGATGACTCCATGCCCTAGGATTGAGCACTGGTCTATTTTTCATTTAATCAAATGACTATCATTATTAAAATCAATCTTTACTTTCAGTCTAGTCTGTTTTAGTAAAAGTTATAGTGACCACTTCCTGTAATTCCATCAATAACAAACTAGAATAATTTAGTGATTTCATTATTCTAAGTTTTAAAGGGTAATCCCACCTGAGTTAGTGGAGCTCAAAGTGTAGGAGATTTCAAAACCTTGTTTCTGTTGTTCTACTTTGTGCTTGGTCAGTGTCAGGGATAAATAGAGCGAACCCTCTGAGGAATATTTTTATGTCAGCAAGAAAAGGAAACAACACAACCAACTCTCCTTCCTCTAGGTCTACCTCTTTAGCCTTTCCATTCCCCTTCTCCCCCAGCCCAAGAGCAGGAAAATAACCGTCGTCAAGGGGGGAGGGGCCTCCATGGTCATTGTAGAACCAGCACCCTGGTCCTGTGCACCATCTTCCACATTCAAGGACACCGAAGCAAGCCCCAGAGGGTCTTGCTCATCAATCTTAGTCGATACCTTGCATTATGTTACCACATGTCCATTTTTACCACATTTTTGACAATGTAGAGTGGCATTCTCATACATAATGGCCCGGTTCCAGTTCCCCCATTTGGATTTAAGCATCACAAAGTTGGGGAGGGGGTTATTCATTGTCACATTCACATAGAATCTTGCAAAAACCAACCTTGTTTTTTGGGCAGTGACCGTGTCCGCTGCCACATAGCTTCCAAATGAGTTCCCAATCCACTGTAGCACCTTCTCATCCCAGAATTCAAGGGGTAAATCAGGTAGTTGGACCCACACCAGCGTTGCTTTTTTCAGTTCCACCTCTAGATTGAAGCCTGGCTTTCATTTGGCCATTAGCAGTGCATGTTTGCCATAGCACCAACTTCTTGTGGAGACAAGAGTGTAGTCCTTCACAGCATTAAATTGAAATAGGAACATCCCCCTGGCATAGCTAATACAGACACAGTTCCCTTGACCTTCCATCTAGTCGTACACCACCTCCGGACCATATCTATGGTGGGCCTGAAAGAGACAAACCTCCCCACTAGAGCAAGTTGTAGAGAGGCAAAAATGCCTTCAACCACACCATCTAGGACAACAATCTTATGGCCAAATTCACCTGTTGAGAAAACATGGGGAGAAGAGGTATTAGGAGACTCTTTCCCCAACACCGCAAGTTTCTATCCCCCCGCAGGGCCCTCTTTGATTTCCGTGACATGTTTGGGGCAAGTATCCCCACCTTCAAGACACTACAGATCACCAAACCCCACAAAGGAGGAAAATGAGGAATCCATGGGTCTGGGAACCACACAGAAGTCACTGCCATCCCTACGAGAAAGCATGAGGAACAGGTCCCGGCAGAGGACCTCCGTGCTCCCCGGGATCCCTAGTAGAGCGGAGGTCGAAGCTAGCATTCAATAAAAACAAATGAGCAAGAAAGTGCAGAAGTTGCAGAGTGAATGTTATTGCAATGCTAAAAATTACATTGGCTATGTTGTTCCTGCTCGTAGTAATGTTTCCTGAAGCTCAGTTACTTGTTCTCTAATTGTCTCTTCTTCTTTCTTCAAGTATTTTCTCAATGGCTGGTTTTAAAGCACCTTGTTATAATGCATCTGTAATGCATGTTTCTCAGTTGGTAGACTTTGTGCACTATCCATAAGATCTTGATCTATTTTCTTTAGCTTTTCACTAATTTTGGTAGTGAAGTGATCTAGTTTTCATAACTGTTGTATAATTGTAATGGCTTCAAATATAAAATTTTCTAAACCACTTACAAATTCAAACAAAGTTACCTTATATACTGCCACTCCCTACCTAATTTTCTCAGTAACTTTATATTGGATCTTCTTTTCTGCACTTTCTTCAAATTTTTGCTTTGCATCAATGTTAGGATTGTCAATCGCCTCGGTGAGAAGTTCAATTTGGTTGAGTATGGGGGCTTGCTCATCAATTTTTATATCTAGTGCAAATTATATTAAAATCTCTTTTCCTTTTTTCTAGCACTTATGCACTCTTTGTTGCTCGTATTAGCTTGTCCCGTGCTACTTTTCTAGTGCAAAGTTCACCATATTTCTTCAATGTTTCTGGATCAAGTGTCCTTGGATCCCAGTCAGGAATCTCTATGATTTCATCTAAAGTAACTGCTTCCTTGATTCCTTTCTTCTTCTTCTTTTTCTTGCCTGGAACAATCGATGAAGGAGATATAGTTAATGTTAGCTAAGCCTCTTTCTTTGTTTTTGGCTTTACTTTCTTGGTACTCAGTGTGATAACTTGGTGAGGTGCCTCGATATTTTACCATGTGTTTGTAGTAGATGTATCTACTATCTTGTTAGGAGTCTTTATGTTACCTTCATCTTTCTCTTTTGCAGCATCAATGGTATGTTTAGGTGCATCACCTTATGTTGTTCCACCACTATGCTCGGTCTCTTTACCATGATCTTCACCCTTGTCCTCATTTAGATCTGTTAGTTTTTTGGGTGGCTATTGTTGTGCTTCAGTCTCAATTTCAATTGATTTGACCAGAATAGGTAATTGGCCAAGTACATCTTCTGGGGTGACTTGTGATGTGTCTTGCTCATCTATAGTCTCAGTTTCTCCGATTGGCTCATCTTCCTTGGCCTTATCATCCATATCACCTTTAATTACATCAGTTATTCTGATCTTCAGGTGACCTAAATTTTTCAAGAGTTTAGGAATACCATCTAATACATCATCAATTATTGCATCATCAATTGTTATGGGCTCTGTACTTGGTCTAGTAGATGCAACATCATTTACTTCCTCGGTATCCTAGATGTCCTCAGGTGGATTCAGAATTTTGTTCCATATTTTGGTGCTCTCAATATCCACTTCTTTCATATTTCCTTGCAAAATATTTAGTGTTCTTTCCTTCTTTGGAAATTGCTTGGCATGCTTTCTCATTATATCATGTATTTCCTAAACTGTGTGCACTCAACTTTAATAAGTGTGAGAGTTGCTTCTTAGTTTGGAGTGCATATGACCATCTTGATGATATTTTATCATATAACTCTGATTGAATGGAAGTAGAAAACTCAATTGGAACTTGTTTGAAGTTGATCATCATATTTATGTTTTCTTATTCGAGTTTATCCTTGTGCTCAATAGTCAGATCAGAATATGCTTGTATCTTTGGATTTCCCAACTATCTGGTTATCTTGTGTCCTATTCTGTACAACCTTGAATTGATCTGGATTGTTGTCAGAATCATCCTTGTCATCTTTGTTCTGTACATATCTCCTCTTTTGTCTCGGTGAAATAGTAGCCTTCTACTTCGTTGTTGGGTACGTAAACTTTGGTGAGGGTCTTGTTATTTTTGCTACACCTTTCTTCAAAGGTGGTGAATCCTTAGTCACCGATTGTGAGTTTTTCTTTGATGGAGATTCAATATTTATGTTTTTTTCTCCTTTTGGCCTTAGGTACCTTAATTGGTTCTTCTTCTAAATTGGTGGCATCAGTATCATGTTCCGGTTCTGATTCTTGACCGACTAAGGTCTGCACCTCAGTTTCATTTTCATATTTGTCAAATTCTTCATCTGTTATTGCAATTTTTCTCTTCAAAGTTTTGATAATTTTGGCCTTTTTATGACCCATCTATTGAACTTGTAAAGTAATTTGTATTTGGGTCTTTGCTTCTTCGTAGGTGCCAAATCTCATGGTAGATTTGTCAACATGCTCATTTAACAGTTTCTCAATAGCCTGAAGAAACATCAATACCTAATTCATAGTTGATCACATGTAGCCATGATGTCCTCAGATCTGATGCTTTGATTAGAGTTGTATTTGTGTCTACTACAAAACACATATCATCTTTGTATTGTTCATTTATTTGTATAGGAATTTTGGATCTCTTTTCCATCCTAGCTTTGAACTCAGTAAAATATTCATTTATAACAGGTTCAAAGTTCTTCCCTAGACTTGTAATCATCTCATCGATTTGTATTGTAACTGGTCTATTTGATTTCCACTTTACTTTCCTGATTGACGGAAATAAATTCTAAAAGTAGAAGAATATGCAAAGTAGTAATGAACTGAACTTACATGTATTTGACTTTTTTGATCTAATTGTTCTCATATTTCCTTCTAGTTGCCACTGCAACAGCTAAGAAAGATCAAGTTGTAGACCTTTCTTAACAATTTTTTTAAGCTATGCCAATAGCTCCGCATAGTACATTGTTTGGTCTGCTAGAGTGGAATATCTTATACCCAATGGCATAAGCACCAAACCTCAGTTTAGGATCATTGATGTAGTTAATCTTCAAACCTCTCCCATCCTACTCGACTAATGTTAGTTTTTCTAACTCGATAATTGGTAGGTGCCTTAGGGGTTTGGTTTTGTCAGATATAAAATATCCTATTAATGCATGAATTATATCTCTTGTTATCTTCTTGGGCTCATCCAGCCAGATCATTTCATCATGTACTCGGCTTAGAACAATGTGGATCCATTTATTACGAAAGATCTTTGGAAAATTTAGAGCATTGGTTAACCCTTTAACCTCTAAGTGTTTGTGATCTTCCTTCAACTTCTCATCTATGCATAATGATTGATATGTGGCCATAAGCTCAAAGTCTTTGATTTCAATTATTTTGTAGTGTATGTAGGCACGCACGTCTTGCACTAGAAAAAACCTAGGCAGGATAGAAAAAATGTGCCTTTATCATCTGGTTGTGTTGCAACCTGTGAATGGATCTTGTAGTTTGGTTATGTGTAGGCGGAGTTCTTCACCAAAACAACCTTTTTATCCTTATCTAGTTTTTCTTTCATCATCTGAGATGAAGATGCCATGATCTCTATTTTAGGGCTTCCATAAAATATGCATGAATAACTCGATGAGGGCATAATGCGTAGTGACTAACCTTTGTGTGCTTTGAAATGTGCTTAAATATTTTGAAGAATGCTCAAAAAATGCTCTGCAACAACTTAGATTTCTTTACTCTTCTATGCTCTGTGATCGCGTTGTGAACAAATAAGTTCATGTCGACCAAATATATAGAAAATAACTTAGGGTGGTGCAATAAATGATCTTCACCAACCACTTGGTGAACAAGCATTATGATCGGTTAACACTGGCGATATTTCATCTCGATGAGTATACCATATACTTAGTTACCATAGTAACTCGGTTGTCTTCTTCGAATTTTCATTGACTAACAGTTCTAACTTGATACATATAGACCGACTCAACTAGATCATAGTAATCAAAAATATAATACCATAGTGCATCTTTATTCATGCAAATTGTGCATTTGTGAAATGAATACAAGAACTAATGTAAGATAGCCTTGCAAAACATAATTCCATACCTACTTGTATTGCTTAGTTGGAGATGATGGAACCACCTAATCTATTAGATGAGGTGTCAATGACTGTTGTGATTGGTCCTACATTATCATTTGATTCTTTCCTCCATATATGATTTATGATCCTTACAATTTTATCAATTGTATTATCATTCCCATAAGTATTTATTCGGTCTGCACAATCTCTGCTTAAGTGATCGACTCTGTAACAGTGAGAACATGTCATTCCAGAGTTTGACCAATTCCTAGACCTGGTTTGCCATTGTATCATATAATTTTATTCTATATGTCCATATTTACCACATTTTTTACAACTACTCCAAGTGTTATAATCCCATGCATAAGCATTGCCTTGTCTTCTTAGTTGATTTACCATTTCTTGTCCTTTAGGATTCTCGATTATCTTTGTGTTACTTGTGCATACTTGTGATGTATGACCATGCATATTGCAATTTTGACATTATTTATCCATGTATGGTTTCTTCTATGATTTTTTCAACTTGGATCTACACTCATGTGCCTAATTTCCATGCTTACTATAGTAATAGAAAATACCATTGAATTTAGGAGGGCTTCTAGGAATACCTTTTGCTTTCCTTCTGCAAACATTTGATGTGTGGCCTGGTTTTCCACAGTGATGGCAAGAGGGCTTCTTAGGATTCAGTTTTGTGTATACATTCCTTTGTTCAACTTGATTTGATGATTCTCCTTGCTCGATATACCCTAATCTGCTATTATTGTTCAGTCTTCTTTCATTGTTCATAAATTCATCCATTCTCTTAGTTATTTCTTTAGGTCTCTTAATCACTTCATTATGTTGTTGTAAAATCTTGACTTCATTTCTTAGTTTTTCATTTTCTTCCTTCAGTACACCAATATCATCTATTCTTCTTGGAAGTTCAGTATTCACTCGGTTAGCCTCATGATTCATAGCAACCACTTGATTGGTGATCTCAAAGTAATGTTAAGTAAGTATCGATATCTCAGTTTCTTTCTCTTGTAACTTTTCAGTCATCTATCTTCTATCATTAACAACCATGTTTCTATCTTTTTCAGCTTTATTTTCATCATTAAAGACTTCAACCATTCTAACCATTTGTGTGTATTGACCAATCTGCAGCTCTTTCACTTGTTTAGTAAGTTGTTGATTGCTTTCAGATAGCTTTGATATGATTGCTTCAGATGCATCAGATATTCTACCAGATTAAACTCTAGATGTATCAAATGGGTCATGAATCTCTTCTTCATGATAATCAATCTCATGACAACGAAGTTCCATGTCCTTTCTCTTAATCAACATCTCCCTGAGTTTCTCTTTGGCTTCCTTGTAATGTTCGACATAGATCTGCAGCAGTAACTTCTGATTTTCAATAGTTTTGTCAAGTGTATACCTTTCCATTGTAAGATATTTTCTCTCTAGTTATTAAACCTTAAAAATAAGAGAACAAGCTCTGATAACAATTCTTGGGATAATAGAGAGGTGGGTACTGAGAGGGGAGGGTTGAATCAGTACCCTTAAAAACTTTTAACCAATTCTTTGTAACTACTGTTATGTATTAACCGACTGAGTAGATTGCATACACAAAACATATAGTATCACTGCTGAAATGTAAATGAATGTAAAGTAAACAATACATATAAATAAAATAAAGTACTCATGACAGTACTATTTTGGTATCACAGAAAACCCCTGTTAGAAGGTAAAAAGTGCGGTGGGGATGAGACCCACAAAACTTCACTACTGCAGAAATAAAGTTGGCTTGTTAAAGCTTTACAAAGAATGATCACTTTTGATGATCTTACCCTGTTAGGAGTAATAATGAGATCAATTAGATCTACCTTGTGTAAGGATTTTTCATAATATATGTGTGTACTTAGTTAAGAGATTTATAATGAGACGGTTAAGTCTACTCTATTAAGAGATTTAGGGATCTATTAAAATTGTTAGAGAGTAACATAAATTTGATCTAAAAAAATATCCAATCTCAATATTTTTGATACAGATCCATTATCTTCATACACAAATGTATCACCTCAATCTGAATGATAATACATTCTGATATGTTCTACTCGGTACCCTTGCCTTAGTTCTGAAAACTAATTTCTGCAATGTAGTCTCTATCCTTAAAATCCCTGTCTGATCTCTAAGGTCTGTAGTATGGCGACAACTTGATCATTTCTTGATCAACATATATTACACAATTTGACATCTATACATTTATATATCAAATGATATGACCTAGTTAGGGCTTAACAATTACATCCTTACCCTAAGATCAATAGTGTACAAAATTTAACTTGATCATCTACACATAGGAGACATAAAATATTAATGTTGTAAATCCATAAAATTAATGTCCTCCTCGATCGTATAAACCGTTATCTAGGTCGGATAAAATTTTGTTACATAGAATGATGTGCCATAAAAAATAAAATTAGGTGGTCTTTATTCTACTCGGTTATTATTCTCTCAAGGTTTTGTGTTGTCTGTGTATCTCGGTTATACTCGTGTTCGGTTATGATGTGTAGCTTAGTGTTTTTCACTGATCGGTATAGTCTGTCTACTCGGTAAACAATGTGCTCGGTTAACTCTGGGCATGATCAGTGCTCTCGGTTAACTCTGTACTTTGGTGATTATACTGACTGTCTTGTTTCTGACTCTATTACTGACTATTCATTATGTCTTCTTGATAACTAATGACAACTTCAAAGTGCAATTGGAGTAACAAAATGTGATTTTATTTAATTGTATTAAAATATGAAAGGATTCCAACTGCCCTTCCTAATTTTGAGTTTATGTCCCAATTGGGAGTGGATCCAATTCTTAATGCATTGATAATTTAGTGAATGCCTTTTACTTTCCAAATTATTTATACCAAGTGATTTGCATAATATAAGACCTCCAACTAGTGCTTCAATCTCTGCCATATTGTTGGTTGTGACCTCAATAGGTTTTTCTATTTTCCCATGAACCTTTCCCTCTCATTCATGTACTATACAATGAATTCCTGCCTGTCCTTGGTTGCCTCGAGGAGCCCCATCGAAATTGAGTTTGAACCAATCCTTTGGAGGAGGAGACCATTTGTATTATTGTCTAGCCTTGTTGCTTTCTTTTCGAGCTTTACCATATAGGGGTTATGATGAGTCCAAATCATTATTTCCTCATGTCACTATCCCAATATGAGAAAGATCCTTCGAAGTAATTATGGTTTCTTAATTTTTCATTTACATTATCCACTATGCTTGCTTCTATTTTGTTCAGAAGACATTTCTTTTGCATCTTAGTTTCATTAAAAAGTCAACAATTTCTTTCTTTCCATAGCTCCCATAAAAGAATTCAGGGGCTATTTTCCAAATTATATCCTAGAGATTCTTTTTCTTAGGGGTAGGCCAAGTTTGTAAGTGATTCAACAAGCTATTATTTATAGTTGATTTGAAATGTTGTTTTTGATATAACCACTGCCAACATTTTAGAGTGTATGAGAAGTTAAAAGGATATGGTCCAATAATTCCTCCTAGATTTTACATAAGACACACTAAGAAGGGCCTTCAAATCCCAACTTTCTAAATCATTCTTTCATTACAATTTTCTTTTAAAGGGCTACCCATAAAAAACATACCTTCTTTGGGGAGACATTGTTTATCCCAGCAGAGGTGTACATGTAATTTTGAAGCTTTTCATTGTTGTTCCTTAACAAGTACATTATATGCACCTTTCACATTGTAGAACCTAGATTTAGACCCTCTCTAGACCAATTTACCATTTCTATGTTTAGGAACAATCTAGCGAGAACTTAAAACCAGGTCCAGTTCCAATTTTTCAATGGGAGATAAGGGAGTAGTTTCCTTTTTATGTTCATTGTAATCATATTTATAATTTAGTTTAATAAATGTTTTTTGTGACTATTTATGGTCATTTGGGTTATTCTGTCCATGGGTTATTCTGACCACAGGTTATTTTCGCTTGAGTTATTATGACCCTGGATTATTTTGTCCTAGGGTTATTATGGCTAGGTTATTCCATCCAAAGTTCTTTTGATTGGGTTATTATTTCTACACACTAGGATCTCCATGCTATCAAATTAAAAAAATGAAAATCAACATCATTCTCTCCTTTGAGTTCAAATGAGTATACAATCTTCTTCAATTGCGTTACATTATGCCCTTTGAAAAAAAGAGTCTTTCCGTGATCCAAAAATCTCAACATTTTTTTTAATGCATAAACATAGAAATAAAAATTAGAACTCACCAACCTCATTAAGTATAGACCGATATTTTCAAAACTCTTCTCCTTTGATATCCTTTTAACAGCTCCACAAATGTTGCCTCTCAAGTATTTGTTATTACGACTGTAGCATATGCTACTTCTCCTTTGCAAATTCTAATTCCATTACATATATTGACGAGCACTGTGAATCCTTCACATAGTCTACATGGATTCACATAATCTACATAAATCTTAGCATAGGACATGTACTTTAACAACATTAAAATAGTAGTAAAATTTTTAATTTGAACTGGCTCTATTCATATGGAATTATCCATCTGTTATTTGAGGCTCTATCTGCATGTGGGGTTCATTATCTTTTCTTTAATTTTTATGTAAATCATTTTGCAAACCTTCATTTATATCGTCGCACAAAGATATTCCATGATCTTGTATCATGTGTCTCATGGGTAGCATAGATCCCTACAATGTCTCCATTGTTCTCATGTCTAGTCACATGAGTGCTCTGATACCAAATGTGGGTGGAAAGTAAAAACTTGCCTTATCGAATCGATGAAAAGAGGTACATATTTATATTGTTGAATAACAGTTATCTGAATCTGTAATAGTTACACAGACTCATGAAAATTACATAGACATCTGAACCTGTAATAGTTACACAAACCCATAACAGTTACACAGACTCAAAGGACGTTGTATAGATCAATATTATGCCAACAAAACTACTTGCATTGAAATAATAAGTTGAGTATCATCACTTGTAAGAGATGATTCACTTGAAGTATTTATTTCTTGAGTTTAATAATTCTTCTTTCTCAATAAAATTATTTCATTTTATATTTTATCTTCTTCAATATCTTCTAAATCTTTCCTTTTTTACAATTTATTCAATTATTCTTTTTCAACTTGTTCATATTTGAGAATTGAATTATAGTGTCATATAAATATGAGAAGCACTGTGTTTATTCTATTTCTTGTAATAAAAATATTTCAACCTCAAATTTCATCTTCATTTACATTGTCTCTACAAATAAAATCCAATTGAAATGATAACTCTCATTCATTTTGTTTTTTTAAAACTATTTATTAAATACATCTCTTTATCTAAATATCATTATTCAAACATTAGAAAACATAGTTAGTAATGATTAAATTCTTAGAAAAGAAATGGTAGGTGTTAATTTGGAGAAAATATGTATTAAGAGGAGAAAAGGTCTATAGTAGATGTCCATTTTTCGGGTAGAATTCATATACATTTATTGAAATAGCTTAAATAATAAGCAATATCCATTGAGAAACTAGAATGCATCTTTGATCATAGTTGATGGTATTTATTTAACACTTTAAAATTGACAACATGTTTTTAATTAATTAATAAATAAGATGAAAGTTGCATTCTTGTTGCTAGATACACAATACATAGATAATGGAACACGATTACGAAAGATCTATCGATTGGGTTCCCTACTTCTAGTATTTGAGAAAATTCTTGTGATCCACTATATGAATGACATGATATACTCCTCACTACCATTCACTTTTAGTAAAAAATGTAATTTCCCTTGGAATTATTTGTTTTGTGAGCAATTAAATCTACATTTGTGGGAAAGATTATTGGCTATTACTTAGTCTATTATTTCAAAGTGTCAATCTCATATTTTTGACATATTTATTTTAGCATTTGCCTCATTTTCATTTATATTTTTTAACATAAGAAGTTTACTAACTACGTTATCTTGTAATAAAAAAAAAATTGATGTTAAAACTTTCTTGACCTTTTATCTAGTTCTAAAATTAATTTGTTTACATTTTAAAAATTTAGAGTATTTTTCCGTCTTTAGTTACATAAACTGAAATTGTTAGATAGATATTTATATTTTTTATTTTATTGAAATTAAAACTATTCAAATATATTTTTCTATTAATGACCGTCATATGATGAGACTCTAGTGTATGACACTAGTGAATGATAAATTGAGCTCTAAAATAATGAGAAACTAAGAGATCACATGAATATCATTATATAAACATTATAGTGACAATATATGAACATAGGATACACGCCTTAAGTAAAATAAGAGTGAGAAATAATAATGTAGGGATCAAAATGAACCTAGTAAAGCAAAGGGATTGAACACCAAAATGGACACAAAAAAATGCTAAATTTGCACGGGGTCTTCACTGAAGGGGCAATACACTATCACGTGCATTCATATTGGGGGGTTTAAAATGGGAAAAGAGGTGTGGGGGTGGGGGTTTATATAGGAAAAT
>MU223372.1:2044088-2060225 GCA_018584345.1 Thuja plicata | reverse complement strand
GGAGAGGGGTGACAAAAAGGGAGTTTGGGGTAATATTTTTTGAAAATAGGGGGATTCTTTAGTATTCCATGAACACACGTGCTATTATTCAAGTTCACTAAGTGAAGTCGTTGTGTAAATTTAAAGGGTACACAAATTTTGACGGTATACTAGGAATACATTTAAAAAATAGTATTTGATTGTCCTATTAAGTGACCATGAGAAACATCATGTTAGCTTAATAGACTATAAAAACAAGGTATATGTTTCCTATTCTTATGTATTGTTCCATCCTTGGATTATTTAATCAAAAGTATAACCCTTCAGATTATCTTCCTCTTCTCTAAGCTTGATTTTTGTATTATAGATTTAGGATTTGTTAAGCTATAATAGTGATCATCAAAAGATATAATAATTGATTATATTGTTTAATTATTTTTCTAGTTTTCATAAGAGTCCCTTCCACAATATTACTATGTTGGAAAGTGATTAGTTAAATAAAGGGATATTTCTAAAGGAATGAGTGGAATCATGACTTAAAAAGAATATATTTGATCAAATGAATATTTTTAAAAAATTTATGGAATACATTTAACAAGTAAGCACACATTACAAATGTAGCTTAACTATTTTGCATGGAAATATTTTTGTGACATGAGAAGTAATGTTTATCATCTTATATTGTAAAAATAGATACTGTAAATCATAATATTTAAGGATAATGTAGGATGTCATTTAGAAAAAGTGTGAAAACTACTAGACAATGTAGTGAGTACCTTACAATAAAAGATAAGACTAAATTGTATTTAAATTAAAATTTTGATTCATAAAAGTTGTTTTTGATTAAAATAGAAAAACATAATAGAATGATTGAGAGTAAAAATATGAAATAACTATGAAGAAATGTTGAAGGGTAGAAGTTGAAATGATAGACCTAGGGTTTTGGATGCATAGGATGGAGAGGAAGATGCGGACGAGGTGGATGAGGGAGAGAATGAACAAGGTTTGAAATGACAAAGGGAAGCGGTGGAGGCAATAGACCTAAAGTCTTGGATGTAGGGGATGGAGAAAAGGTAGATGAGGGATGAGATCTAAGGTCATTGAGTGTTGAGGCTTCCTTTCTACCATTCTTTTGGTCGCTTCTATGTACTAGCTTGCTATGTTTTGCATGAATCCATTCTTCCCTTCTTTCGACTCTTCTTTTGGCATCACTCTTTTCATGGATTAAGTAGTTTTGGCTTTTGAAGGTTGTTCGAGGACCATCCCTATTGATGGGTCTTTGTTTATGTTTTCCAGGAGTGCCTTGGTTGTAGAGGCAATTTTGGGGTGCCTTATATTGTGCTAGATGTAATTATTGGTGAGGAGGCTTCTCTTCTATTTTTTCTATGACCTTTGTTGGTTTGGGTGAGGTTCTTTATTGTTACTATTCTTTTTTCTTTGTTTTAGGGATCTATTTTTGTGCTCCCTAATGGGTTTGTTTCCTCTCTACCTACTTGTATGTCTTGTTTCTTTGGTTATATTTTTAGAGTGAATATCGATCCTAGGAAGGCCCCTTAATTATTTATTGGTTTCCACTCTTTCCTAAAGTGTTTTTCTCAATTAAATCAGGG
The DNA here is from genome assembly GCA_018584345.1 of Thuja plicata. Taxonomy (NCBI): domain Eukaryota; kingdom Viridiplantae; phylum Streptophyta; class Pinopsida; order Cupressales; family Cupressaceae; genus Thuja; species Thuja plicata. Next base: position 2,058,636 of record MU223372.1, on the reverse strand, counting down.
CCCCCTTTTTTTGGTCTCAATTCCCCTAATCTTGGTGCCTAATGTTGCCTATTTTGATGACTTTGTCATGGTCGTAAGATGAGTCATAATCTATTTTGTCCCTTAGAGAGGTGTACTTTTTGTGGTTGTAGGGATTTTCCATGTTCTAGCTTCTCTATTGTAGATTCTATGAGGGTTCTAATATTCTAGGTGCACATGATCCTTTTGGGACCTTTTGATATTTCTTCTACTATTGAAGTCTTTTTCTATTTGTAAAAGATGTCATTGTTAGAGGAGAAGATTTAGGCCTTTTGGTGGTTTCCTTGCTAATGGAGGCTTTCTAAATAATGATGCCCTACTTGTCGATGTATTTTATATTATTATTTTCTTTCCCTATGCTGAGGTTATTTTGGTTGTTGAAGATTTCTCAAAGTCTGTTCATGGTATTGATCTGTTTCTTTCAAGAAAGTTGTTGTGGTTATTGGGGGTCCTTCCCTTCTTTGGAAAGGCCTCTACATTGATTATTTTTGTATTTATTTTTGTTATGGTTATTCAAACGCGGACAATTTCTAGGGGCTCATTCTAGCTCCTTTGTGTTTTTGGTTAATGATGGTGGATGGTTTTTTGGTTGTACTTTTACTTGTTAGAGCCTCAAGGTTTCCTATCTTTATTTTTGTTGGGTTCATTTTCATTTTCTTTCATATCTTCTCCTTGAAGCTTCTATGCAAGTTGAGCTTCCCTCTTTTGTGTTGTGGTCTCTTCTTATGGCCATGTTTTGGGCTTGTCTCTTGTTTTTGTATTCTTCCTTTCTCTTAGATCCTATGGAGGTGGTGGCATCCCCTATGGAGGTGGTGATGTTCTTGTTGGGAAAGGTTGAATATTTATCTAAGTAGTTTGTTCATACATGTGGTCGCCTAGAGGAGGGGTTGTCTCGCAAGTGGTTTCCTTGTGAGGTTGATTTTTCTTCAGTTGTCCCTACAGAGGTGTGATCTCTTTCTATCGAGGTGGAGGGAATTTTTCTGGGGAGATATTATTGACCTGCTTAGAAGATTTTTTAGTTGCTTTGTTGGTTGGTTTTAGGTTCTATTTTAAAACATAATAAGGTTATGGGAGCCTTTTAAAATTTTATATTTAAAGTTAGGGGACCCTGGGAAAACCTTTGTTTCTTGGTCCAATATTTACGGAGCCTTCTAAACCCTCCCTGTTTCTTGAGGCAATTGCCTCATGTTGGATCAACATTCACTTAGTATGTTTATCTTTTGTAGGAATCTTGATGGTATGATGTTGATTGTTGGGTTGTCGATTGTCTATGCTTTTCTCTATACATGTGTTTGTTTGAGGGTTCCATATTCCTCTAAAATTTATTTTTAAAGGGGTTTGAGGCCTCTTCAAAACCTATTCGATACTTAATAAAAAAAACTATGAAGTAATATTATGTTTTTCTAGTTTGCAATGTGATGTTGACACTACTTTTTTGAAATATTAAGAAGTTGTTATCTAAACTTAAACGGTAAAATACAATAAATAATTTAAGCTAGGTGTCATAGACATGACCTTTACCTTCTAAAGCCTAGAGCTAAACCACAAATACAGTTTAATATCTGAACACTTTCATCTAACATAATAATGTTTGCTACTAATTTGCATGTGCATGGGCTATAGAACCCATTTGTCTATGTTTGGACTTCTTTATGACAAGTGTGTTGTGTTGAAAATATCTTTAGTGTGTGACTTTAAATATAGGAAATCCTATTCACAAATTTCATGATACTAAAGAATTATAATTAGTGTATGAATATCAAATTGAAATGAAATAAATAAAACCAGGTTAATAAAATTCAAATAGATTTACCAATAATATAAATTCTATGATTAACTAAGATGTTCTAAATTTCATAATATCGTAGCATCCATTTTTTTAGTTAATTAGCGAATAGGCTTCTCTTGAGGAGAAACCCTTAACCAGAAACTTGTCTCACACTCCTCTTTCCGATGTCGTATGTCTCTCGTCGGTCATTTTCTCAGTTTTTTTCATGATTTGTAGTTGCATTGTGGGCGGGGAAGTGGGAGTTACACAAGTGGACTATTTGACGTGCAGCGGTATTTGAAGATTCATAGACAATGGATTTGTTAACAAGGCTTTACAAACTTTTCAAACAAACACATCCGGCACCTGTGGAGAGCCGAACTCCACAATCTTTGATTGTATACAACCTTGCCTACGGCAGAACGGGAAGCTTTGAAACAGGGTATGAATAGATATTGAGGCATAATAATAGATCATTTTTGTCAGATTTTAGATTCACAACTACTCTGGTTGAAATGTATGGAAAAAGTGGAAGGCGGGACGAGGCATGCAATCTGTTTATCAAAATGCCTCAAAGAAATGTGTTTACATGGAATGCGATGGTTGCCAAATATGCAGAAATGAGATATGTTGAAAATACAATGGCAAATGCCCACACTTGCTATTAATGTAGTGTTTTTGGGAAATGTGGCCAAAGGAAACAGATAGTTCTTCACATTTGATATTGTGGTTTTTCAAACTGCGACGTGAGTTCTTCCTCAGAGAAAATACAAATACTATGAGTCTCTCCCCATTTATCTCTATTTTTTCCCAGTCTTGATTGCATTTTATGTGTTTCTTGGAAAGATTGAATAAAATTTTGATTCCATTTGACTGCATCAGCTCATTATAGATGAAGCCAGGTTATCTGATGCATCTAATTAGGCGTTTTATTATCCAATTCTATGTAAAGCTTGGTAGGAGTGGGATTCAATATCAGATTGTCTAAACTAATTTTTGTATACCTAAATATGGCCTATATGCGTTTCTACCCATTTTATTTTGACTTATGTTGTGTTTGCAAGTGGATTTTTTTTGTACAAAACTGAATTTGTGTTGCGTTTGCAACTGGATATTTTCGTACAAAACAGAAATTTTGTCTGAACAAGGAATTTTTATTGTAGTATTCTAACCAAGGAAAACTAATATTCATTTGAAGATATATTTTAGGCTTCTTCTCTTCACAGAGAAATTATGTTACTCTAATAATGTGCATTTGAATGCAACTGGTGGGTGTTCTTTATTAACAGAGAAATTAGGGTTCTCAAATAAGAAAAAAGAGAAATATCTATATTGATCTCTTCATTAATTTCAACTCCTTGAAGACCTAAAAAATTATTCTGCATAATCCTATGTGCCTGCTATTTTCTTTTGGAATAAACTGTTCTCCCCATTCACTTTCCTCAATCCAAATGACAACATGGTTTTCCTTCTTCTGATATAGCACTCTACCCATGTCCCTGACGATATACACCTGCATCATTTTGTTTCCCAACCCTGAACAAAAAGTTGGTGAAACAAAAAAGGCAAATCAAAGAGAACTAATTGTGCTAAAAGTCAAAATAAGCACAAAAAGATGAGAGTGCAATAGATGGATAATAGAAATTGGTTTAATACAATTAACAACGAACATCATATGTATAATGGAGCTATATAAGTTATTAGCACACAAATTCTAATAACCTGAGAGGAAAGATCAATACATGCTAGGGAAAAGATCACATGGAAATTTAAGAAAGGTCGAATGAGTATCAACTCATACCAGAGCAGGTTAGCAACCAGGACACAACAAAACTTGAAGAAAACATGTTGTATTCTCATATGACTTCCATAAAGTAGGATTTTTTGTTGTGCCTTCTTTTTCTGAAGCACTTTGTCTTTTACTACCTCATTGGTTTGTACTTTTGGTTTTTCCCCACCATCCCTTCTCTTTTTCTGTCAATTGTTTGGCTGCCAGTTTTGGCTTATTCCAGCTGGTGCTACTCCTAGTTGCTATTTCTACATAGATGTTTTTGTATGCCGTGCCTATTTGGGTTGCTTGGCAGCTTGATTCTGTAATTAATTTTCTTCATTCAATATTTTAAAAAATTTAATAGATGACATGATTATTATATAGTTTAGGAGTATAGATAGTTTGACTTTTGCTGAAGGACTCACACAATGGTTAAGATCATCATCAAATATTTTATGTTTGATAGGAAAATTCATGTTTCTATCTATAAGCTTATTAGGCATGTTACCTCCCCATTTAATGTTAGTGTTTATGGTCCCATCGTTCCCTTACACCATTTCAATCTCCTAGAACAATATTTTATAAATGTAACACGGCGAACAATCACATTGATCAATCACATAGAATCTTGAAACAACCTTGGCAAGTGACATTCACGTGTAAAAAAACTTGTTTCTCTGTGAAATTGTAAATTTAATTTAAACGTAATTACCCATCTACTATGTTTCCCATTCTAAATGTTTTGATTACATAAATAGGATAGGGTCCAAACCCTTACATAACAACCTAATGGGCAGAAGTTTCTGGTTTTATTTTCAAGCTTAATGTTGATTCTACTCAATAAAACAATTGTTTCTCTCATCCAACATTGGCGCTAAAGTCAAAAATGTATACCCTTTGCAATTACAACTTTGTTCCAAGCTATTTGTGAATATTCTATACAAATTCTAACAACTCCAACTTATACATAAGAATTCTTTTAATAAATTTTTGGTCTGGCTTGTGTGAGTATAGGGATTTTTTTATCTGTAATGGTTTTTTATTTATTTTTAATTTTATTTAATAGAAAATAATAATATTATATTATACTATATTATAAAAAAGCAATAAAAACAATATATTATTTATTCTTATTAAATCTTAACCTTAAATATAAATAAATATCAAATGTTATTGAATACTATCAATAACGTTTAAATAAGAGTCCTTTAGTAAGGTTAATTTTATAAATAAATATAGGTAAATATATTAATATAAATATTATAATAGTATTAATATTATTTTCTTTAGGACAAGTCTAGGAATTTCCAAAGTGCATGTAATATATTATTTAATATATATTTTGCTATAGGCGTTACTCTTGCACCTCTTTTACTCTTGCACCTCTTTCAGTACAAGTGCTAGTTTTAAGGTGTATCATGTATATAAGGGTTCACCCCTAAGTCATGTTAATCATTGAGAACATCCTAGTGGATGTGGATTTCTAAGGAAATGAACTCCGAACCAATTCAAAGAAAGATAAACTGTTTAAAAATGAGGTTGTGGAGAACTATAAATGTAATATTGACTAGCAATCCTTTCTAGCGTGTGAATCTCTATAAAGAAAGGAACTATATGGACAAATTAGCTCAAGGAGACGTAATTAAAAAGGAACCTCGTGGATAACTATGAATGTAAGAGTGGTAAACAAACAAAGTGTAGACCTGGGCTCGTACCAAGGAAAAACTTTCCATTTACTCCAAGTTGAAGTCCATTGTTCTCGAAGAAAAAAATGTCGGGAAGAAATATGCGGTAGTGAATCGAATGGTGTTCATTAAAAAATGAGTGTGAGGCGTACATTGACTGGGCTCTCTACTTTCGGTGTTTGACGGACCGATTCAAATCCACTCTGTAAATGACATCCTAATATACGAGCCAAAGCCAAAGCCAAAGCCAAAGCCTTACATACACCCATCATTGTCAACTCCTTTTATTTTCCATAAGAAAGATAAGCTCTCTTAGAAAGCGTACAATGCACGCATTCTGGATGAGAGAGAAGGAAACGAAGGGTAGAAAGTACGCATTGACTGGGCTCTCTAGTGGGCTATGACAAATTCCGTGAATGACGTACACAACATAGCCACAAGAGCTTCATATAATACCCTCCACACCATTCGTTTTGGATAACAAAGATAAGCTGCATATCAACTGTTTGCCTGTTGTGCTATACAACCTTCTGCTGTGGTGGAAAATCTTGGCTGTACAATGGCCAGTCGCGCTCCTGCAGTCCTGGGCTTGATTGCTCTGGCGGTGATTTTAATGGGTCAAACCACTGAAGCTCTGGTTTTCGCATTCTCTAATCACGCGCAAGGAACCACCGGCGGCGACAAATTCAATCAAGAGATTGGCCAGAGCGGAGCCTTTGAAATTATGGATTCCTCCACCAAATTTATCTGGGACACCTTCCACCAGCAATCGGCCGCAGATAGGAAGACTGTGGACCAGGTTACTCTCATCGTCGAAAGCATGGACGGCGTTGCGTATACGAGTGGAGATGAAATTCACCTGAGTGCAGATTATGTGGGCAACTACGGAGGGGACGTGAAGGCAGAAATTAGAGGAGTTTTGTACCACGAAATGACGCATGTGTGGCAGTGGAATGGCCAAGGGAATGCCCCCGGAGGGCTTATTGAAGGAATTGCAGACTATGTGAGGCTGACTGCAGGGTTGGCTCCTTCTCACTGGGTTAAGCCCGGCAGCGGAGACAAATGGGACCAGGGTTATGATGTTACTGCTTATTTCTTGCAGTATTGTGACAGCGTTAGTTCTGGATTTGTTGCCAACATAAACACTAAAATGGCTTCTGGATGGGACTTGGGCTTCTTTAATGACATCACTGGCAAATCCGTTGATCAGCTTTGGAGCGACTATAAGGCCAAATACGCCTCTTCCGGTTAAACGGGAGTTGTTTTCTGTCTTTTATGATCGACTTGTTATGCTTAACTATGTCAAATAAGTGAACTCCAAGGGAGAATCGTGAATTCATTACCACAAATAATGATAAAGGGGTTCCATCTCTAATTAAATAAAATTTCTAGTTGGATCTGTTTAGAGATAGGTGATTTGTAGAATGCAACCATGATCTAATGATTTTTGTACATACAGCGATTAATCATATTACCAAATATTTATGTTTTTTAAATATAATAATAATAATAATAATAATAATAAAAATAATAATAATAATATAATGTAGTAAAATTTAATATCATATCAATTGTGTAAAAAAATTCTATTGAAAGAGAGTCAACTTCTTTTTCTTTTTATGTTGAGTTGTCATCTTTGAGGTAATGAATTTCTAATTTGGAGAAAATAAATTATGTGTCAAATTGTTTTCTAAAAAAATATTCTTATTTTCTTATTTTCTTATTTGAACACTTCTCATTTCACCAATGAGGAACTCACCATTTATATGCATGCAAAATATGAATTTGTTTGTATATATGAGGTTGTCTACACCTAGCATAATTTTGTGTGTTGGCCATTTACAAGGCTTGATTATATAAGATTAACTAACAAGTAGTTGATTGATTGTTTCTTTTTGACACTCGTCCATAAATTTTACATAAGCAATCCTAGAAAAACCTCCTGTTTTTAATAGTTCCCCATTTTTTTTCGAATAATAGGTATTCCAGTAGAACCATTGGCTATACTCTCAATGGTCAAATATTTTCAGTTTAATAAAACTGAGATTACATTCCTAATTTTCAAAAATCTTTCTTTATAAAAATTATATAAGCTCTTACTTCAGAATTTGGATATCTAGTAAACACAATTCATGCTTCTCGTCCCTACTTTCTCCTAAAATTATATATAAATCCAAAATATTAATAAGATTATGATACACAATTATATTTAGCAGCAACCTAATTACAATAATAAATTCATAAAGAAAGTTAAAAAATAATAATTACACGATTGTAACTCACAACTATAATAATTACATGATTGTAACACAACTATATTTTTAAAAAAAAAATGCAATAGTAAAACATATATAAAAGTCAAGATGTCAAACTACAGATATGTATTTATTGGTATCGTGATGTTGAGTAGAGGAGTTCAATAGTGGATGTATGTGAGGAATATATTCATTCTCGAATGCAATGTACAAAGTACTCATTGACTAAGTTCTCTAGTGTTAGTATATGACAAAGTACTTTCAATACACTCTGTAAATGAGGAGAGATGTAGCTAATGCTTGTAGGATCTGATGCGTGGAAACCAAAGTGGGTTAGACTTTAATATCGGCAGAGTCAATATATTAAGCTTCTTCCGACTAATATTTGGTATGATATTGGTGTTAATGGAGGTTGTACGGTCTACTTTTAAACGATGTTGATCTACTTGGAAAGTTTTCCAATTTTAATATTACAAGGAAGCAATGTGGCAAATTGGATTGTTAATCTAAACTTAAAGAGATTTTGTTATGACTTCCTGCTCGTGGGCAAAAAATTCAGCAATTTCCTTGTATTTGGGAAATTGATAAATTTATTAAAGACATTAATTTAAAGTTGAGATTCAAAACTGCGCATTTATAATTTCATCCCAATTTTCACTAATAAAACTTTTATGTTATTGGTTAATGTCATGATGTGCTCAAAGACAAAGATACCTATTTTCCTTCTTCCTTCTTGTGAATTCCTACTATTTTAATATATAATTATGGTGGTTATATTTTTATTATATTTATTCTATCTTCTTCATTTCAATATCATATATGATATTTATACAACTTCATTCAATATTTTTCACAATATATATTATGTTTCATTGGGAATGTTTTTAAAGTTCTAATATAAATTAAAAAATTATTTTAATTGTATTTGTTGGATAATAATAATTTCTAATTTCTATATATTTATTGATGGTGTAGTGGTTTTTCCATAACTTATTACTAGAAACTAATACTTTAATTATTTGATTTGTCTCTTATTCATGTTGTGTAATTATGAAAATTATGTCAAGATCTTATTAATTTTCTTTCATGAATATTAGTTAATGGGACAAAAATTATGTGTGATTATCTATCTTTTAGAATTGAATTTTAATTTTTTTTTATTGTTATGATTGTAATTGTTTGTTGTTTACATTTTTCTCATTTTGAAATGATCTCTTTTTTCTCTCTTAATCTAGATTTAAGGATATGGTATTTATATTTTGTTGATATTCATCATTTCTTGTTGTTTTAAAAAAGTTTATATTCTTAGATATTTAAATTCATAAATTTATAATTTTATTAAGAAAAGATAAACATATTTCTATTATTGTACTGAACCTTAGATTCTTCAAGATTGTAGATAAATAATGAAGATTTAAAGTTTTCTTCAAGATGTAAACATTTAATCTATAGTGAGGGTTTGAGTTCACACCTTTGGGTCATTTTTACATTCACATATCTCTCCATCTACATGCAAATATGATCTCTTTGGTTTATTCAAGTTATCTATTTTTTTACTATCTATACCAGCATTATTACAAATATAATTGGATGGATATTAATTATCTGTAAGGGATTTGTTCTCCCAAGTAAATCAAATATGTAAAAGTTTTGAAGTTTTTGATTAAAGGAAAATTGGTTTTGAATGGAACATAAACCCTTGACATAAAAAAAAATTAACAACTAAAATTTTTTATTGCTAACCATTAGCAAAACAACAACAGACCAAAAGCACAAAAAATAGGGGAACCAAGCCCTAAAAAATTATAGACTTATTACAAGACTATCATAAATTTGTAAAATAATTAATCCTATAGACCTTCTGGATGATAGTGTCAATGGGGGTAGTCCCCTTGTTTTTTCTTGTCAATTTGATCGCATGTCCAAGAATTGTAGCCATCTCTTTCTCCTTCCTAGTCAGGCCTTTTTCCTTAGTAAGGGCTTTGTCCTTCTTCAGGTCGTAATGAAGGTGTCTCTTCTGAAGCACACAATCTTCACTTTCAGGGAAAAAACCTTTAATGCCTTTAATCCCTTTAATTCTCTTCTAAATATTGTGTGCTTTAGAAGAGATGCCTTCATTCAATCCATGCCTTCATTCAATCCATCCTTAGTAGGGGCAAGGTCTTCTAAACTGTCCCCCATTAATTTAGGGAGCTTCTACTTCTTTGAGCTATTTACCATCTGTCACATTTGGTCAGCATCGTGCGTGTCAGATCCAGGTGGATTAGCTCTTTCTTCATGTATGTGTGCTTCACTTGCACCCTCGACCATGTGCAAGTTCTCAACTCCTCCACCAATATCATTCACACCTTCATTACTTCCCTTGTACAAGTACTCCTTTCTCCTTGGAGCTTTTGCTTCTAGCCCCCTATCCTTCGTACAACTAATATGACCAAGTTTTTAATCTCCAATTGGGAATTTTCAAATAGTTCTACTACTTCCCTCTAGAGGTTTGTTTCCTCGTCATCTTCCTCTCATGCAGAGGGAAAAGATAGTTTTCTCTCTATGAAGTTAGACTCTACTCTCTCCTCTAAACTCTCATCGTCCGTCATCACTCGTACTTAAAGATTTCTTGCCTAGTTGGCAAGATTCTCTCCTACCTTATCAAGAAGTGGTAAGTTTCATGCAATTTCCTCCCAGTCTTATCTTTTAGTTTGTTTATTACCTTCCCATTGGTAGGCCTCTTCCTCTTGCTACTTTCTCTTTTGTTGAGACTTTGGCTTCTACTTCATGGGGGACTTTGAGATTCCTTGATGATTTTATACAACCATCATCAACTCTCACTTTAATCCTTAATGCATAAATATCCTCTCACAAATGTTTCTCCTTCTCTCTCTCTTCTTCTATCTATCTCCTTGTATGTCTCCTCATATTCTCGTTTGATAGAAGGGGCATTAATTATTAGAATTTTCAAATGTACGATATCTTCTTGTGTCACACTGCTCATCTCTATGGTTCTTGTCCTCATACTATTATAGTATATGTATCTTATAGTACTCACGCTTTTTTACCTCTCATTTTTCTTTGAATTTGATTAAGTTGTGTGCCAATAATATTAGAAGGCTTCCCAAAAGATCATACACCAGAGTGTTCATTGTGTGTTTGAAACATATCATGTTAGTTGGGACCACTCTCTCCCAAGCCTCCCACTACACGTACTGGTCAACTATGACTTCCCATGCCTGAACCAAATTCTATTTCAAATGGTCTTCTTGGGTTTCTTCCATGTCCTCAGCATCACTGTTAGTCACTAGTATTTTTCTAATCAATTTTTCATCCCATTATAATTATGTTCTTCTATTTGCATTTCCCTGTATCTTCATATTTAAACTTCGCAATGATGCCAAAATGTTTACTCCATAAGGGGTTTTTTTTTTACACACGGAGTAAATAGGTAGATTCAAATAAGAAAATGAATAACATAATAATTCAAAATAAACACAATGAACATAGTATTGGTAGAATTATATACTTTTATTCCATGTAATGTCATACTAAAAAGTGATATATTCTTAGTGCCAGTTTACATATATAAAGCTCCTTACAGTTTTTGAGTGCACCAACCATCAGTTCCTTCAACTACATGAGAACCAATTATAATTACATAGCCATAACTAACCAAAAGGTAAATTATTATTCTTAGTGACTAAACTATGGATAACATAACTCCCATTTCTTTAAAAAGGTTGACTCTAGTAAAGATCATAGCATACATCAAACTTCAAACTACATAGTAGTAAGGTAATCTTCTCCTGTCTTCCATATTTTATAGGGATGTACCTGATAATTTGAAACAAACAACTTTGTTCCAACTATAAAAGGAATACATAATGGTCTACAATCCTACATGTTGAACACCTGTAAAACTAATTTCACATACTCTGTCCTAGCCACAACATTTTATTTATTCCATCTCTTCTAATTTCAATGCCATGAATGTGTACAGTTACACCAAGATCTTTTATCTCAAATTTAGTAGGAAGTTGAGACTTCAGTTCTACTATCTTACCTTTCCCTTTATCAATGAATAACATATCATCAATATTTAATGCAATGTATAGGAAATGCCCACCATTAGATTTATAACAAACACAATGATCTAATGTAGAATGCTCAAGTCCCAAACTCAACTCATATGTGTCAAATGACTGGTTGTCCAAAAGTCTACCCTCAATATGTAAGACTTGGGTATTGTTGTATGTGGTATTCAAGATTTTGGGTTGCTCTTACAAAATTGTGGGCACCGAAAGATTCTTTTAGTTGATAAATGACCCATTATTCTTTGCTAGGGCTTGAATTTGATTGGGAATGAATAAAATGCTTGGATGATTTGTTTGTTTTTATGTTTTTCAAATGCATTTGGTAAAAACCCCTACTTTTTTAAAATCTTTTCAATGTTTCTACTTTGTTATACTAATAGAAACAATAGAAGTTTCTATTATAGTGCACATTACTTTTATTTTTATAATGCTTACTTTCAATGTAGTTTGTTGTCAAGCTATTTGAAATTCCACAGCAATCCAACATCATGGGATTAGCTCCAACAATAATAAAATAAATAGTGTCACCTATGAGATGGTGGAGAGTATCAAATCATCAAATATTTCAAAGGCAACGTAAATCTCTTTTACACATAGAGCTTTGTTCAAAGGAATATAATATATAATATATTGTAATGTACTTGATGTTTTTCTTAAAGATAGGTATATTATGAAGTTATTTCAAATTTATTAATAAAATTAATGACTATTTCTAAAGGAATGAATGGAAGAATGAGTTAAAAAGAATATATCTAATTGACTGCATAAGTTTTAAATTTATATGAATGTATAATCATTCAAAACTCATGGAATACAATTAATATGTAAGCACTCGTTACATACATAATCTAACTATTCCTCATTAAAACATTTTTTATTACATAAGGGGTAACATTTATAACCATGCATTGTAAACCTAGGTGCTATTAATTATATTAGCTAAGGATAAGGTAGGATCTCATTAATAGAAAATGTAGTGAGTGCCTCACAGTAAAGATGGTATAAAATTGTATTTAGATTAATATCTATATTCTAAAAAGTTGGGTTTGATTAAAATAGACAAATAAACAACTATGAAGCCATATTACTATTTTCTACTTTACAATGTTATCTTGGAACTAACTTGTTTGGAATATTGAGAGGTTGTCGTCTAAAATTAGACGGTAAAGTAAAATCAATGATTTAAGATAGATGTGGAGACATGATCTATAATTTCAAAATATGAGAACTAAACTACATGTAAAAATCTAATCTTTGGACACTTTTATCTCACAAAGTAATGTCCACTATTAATTTCCATGTATATGATCGATAGAACCTATTTGTTTACATTTCAACTTACTTACAACAAATTTGTTGTGGAAAAAGTATCCTTAGTTTGTCACTTCCGATGAAGGGAATACAACTCACCTCTTTGAGAGTATTAAAGAACCATGTGAATAGAGGAGAGTGTAAGGAAACCCAGGTGTGAAAAATAAATTCCTACACTAATCTCTAAAGGAAAGTATTGTGAAAATTCTTTTAAATCCTTACAATTTCAGATTTGTTAACTACTAAATAACAATGATATTGCAGCCATATACCATGCATATAGAAAATAGAGAATGACACAATGATTTACCCTAGGGAAAACCTTTGGGTAAAAAACCCCAGCACTCCAAAACCTACATAATGTATTATCTTCAACACAACAGTTACAACACACTTGCAACAATTTCTTTCAGGAGACAATCGACACTCAAAGACAAATCTAGTAGCACCAGATCATACCAACAATACACTCTTTTCCTATATCTGTCTGCAACCCTAAAAAATGCTTATATCATGCGCTTTCCTTTTTAGGGAAACTTCCAAAGATAGCCGTATTAGGGTTTTACCATTCTCTGAGAAAACAAGAACCCAATGATTGTGGAAGATTGTGCAGTACTCACACTTAATTACATTATTTTCAAGAAATACATTTTACAAAACAAATAATAAGAATAGGAATTATCCAAGGTTGAGACACCTTATTCCTAACATTCTCCCACATGTCATTGCATGTCTTCACCCATCATTGAATCTTCTAGAAATAGCTCTTACGTGTCATAGGAATCTGTCATAACTATTTCAACCATGATCTCCTTACAAAAAATTCAAGATGTTGACACATCAAGTGGAGTGACACATAAACATGCCAACTAGACATGTACACTCACACTTAATTACATTATTTGTAAGAAATACATTTAACAAAACAAATAATAAGAATAGGAATTATCCAAGGTTGAGACACCTTATTCCTAACATTCTCCCACTTGTCGAACACCTTGCAAGAGAAATAGGAACATAACAGGAACTAACCGCTATAGGCCAAAAGACCCATAGACTCTAAAAACCATATGAACTTCATAGTGCCCACTGGTTTCATTGATGCATCTGCAAAATTCTTCACAGTATCTACCTTCTCCAAATTTACATTTCCATCTTCCACCATATCTCTCACAAAGCGAAACTGCACATCAATGTGCTTCATTCTGGCATGGAAAGTTGGATTCTTCGCAAGGAAAATAGTGCTCTGACTGTCACACCAAATAGTAATCTATTCTGCATCAACACCAACATCAGAACACAATCTCCTAAGCCAAATGGCTTCCTTACAAGCATGAGTAGCAGCCATGTACTCAGCTTCTGTAGTGGACAAAGCAACCATAGGTTGTCACTTACTCATCCAACTGATGGCACCACCAAACATAGTGAACAAATAAGCATTGGTGAATCTCCTGTTGTTAATATCACCTACCCAATCTAAATCCACAAACCCACGAATACAAACTGAATGCAGAGATCCAGAAGAGTTACCATAGTAACATATGGAGTAATCTGATGTACCCCTCAAATATCTGAATACTCGCTTAACTGCATCCCAATGTACCCGTCTAGGGTTAGCCATAAACTGACTCAGGACTCCCACTACTTGGGCAATGTCTGGT
>MU223372.1:1953383-1978689 GCA_018584345.1 Thuja plicata | reverse complement strand
GAGTGGCCTTGTTAGAGGACTTAGAACATTCCACCTAAATTTCACCTTGTTAGAGGATTTATACAAATGACTGTTAGGTCAACCTTGTTAAAGGATTTAACTGATACAATGGTTAGAAAGTAATCAGCAGTTGTGATCCGATACATACAACTTACTTTGCAAATTCAAGTCCAATTACAGCTCTAATGTTAACTTACTGGATGGCCTACATTGTCATTTCAATCTTCTAGTCTTTGTAGAAATTCGTCAAGCAACCACACATGCAACTCTCTGCTTCTATATTCAGCCTTCTCTGCTAGATCATGCTAATCAGTAAATCAACTATGCAAACCTCTTGCATACACACATGTACTTCCACACACTTGCATACTCAGTAGCACACAATAAATAACCCCTGAGGTTATCATATACCTCTCTGTCTAGGTTAGATAAATCTTTTCCGCTTAATCAAGATCGTAGATCTTAGGTTAGGTTAGATCTAATGGATCATTCCATCATTTACATTACATTTACTTCTCCAAAGTAGTCTCTAATTAAATCTTGAAACCATGCATTAATTATGATTACCCATACATTAAATGATGTGGATCAATCTTTAATTAACTTTACATATCCCAATAAAATTAACTAAGTCGGTCAGAGATCTCAAATCTCATCATTAATCCAATTACTGTAAGTCAGCCAACATCACTGTTTCCACTCAAAAATTTCACTGGTGCTCAGCACTGAACAAACTTGCTTGTCATAAACAACTTCGCTCGGCATAAACAACTTTGCTAGGCACAAGCCAAACTTTGCTCGGCACAAAACAACCAAAAAAACTGTCATTGAAAGATAAACAACTAATTACTTTGCCAAAGTGCCAACTGATCCAGTACCCTTTTATTTTCCTTAAATCAACCATTCACTTGGTCTTCTTGTTAAATCTTCTTCATCAACAGTGGATATGATACTCAAACAGATAACAATAGCCTCACCAGTTGAGGTTTGACAGCAATGACAAAATAACAATTGCTTGCATTGTCACTTTCTAACAAGCCTTAGTGTGTTCATTGGAAGATTTGAGGATATTAAAACTTTGTTCAGTGATGTTTTTTAGGGTAGCCTCAACCATAATCATTGTGTCTTCCATTAATCTAACTTTGGTACTCAGATTCATCTATTCAACAATAGTATTGTTGACATTGGATTTTTTGGTACCATTAACTCTGTTTGTGAGATCCTCCACTTAATGGAAAAGACATTTAATTTTCCTATAGCTATCCACCATGCTATTCCTAGTTTTATTGAGCGGGTCCATCTCAAATTCCCTGGCATTGTCACTAAGCACAACCATTGTCAGGTCGATAAGCTCCTCCATCTTAATCCATCCATCCTCACCTGCAATGACCTTGGGATTAATAACTTCTCAAGTAATCCCCACCTTGGCAGTTTTAACATTGAAGTTATGCCAACCCATTTTCCTCCCCTATTCTGACATATAGCAGCAGAGTTCGCTATCCTATCCTTTTTCATTCCCTATGTTTTGGGGTTCAGAGATCTGAGGTGAGGGATTAGCCTGGTTAGGCTCATAATGCTCATCTTGCATCTTTCCATTCATGTTATGGCTAGAAACAGGGGAATTTCTATAGGTCTGATCCTCAGGAATTTTCCAGCTAGCACTCTCATCCCTGTTTTTGCCCTTTTTGTTTTGGTATTTCACCATAGCGGTCTTCCTTCTCTTTCTACCTTTTCTGTTGGAAATTTCTTCCTCACCTTTTGTGTTCATCCCTTCCTCATTTTCATTATACTCCTCCTCAGATGATATAACCATGGTGGTCTAATTTTTGGCTGGGGTCACCATTTTTTTCTTTTTTAATGTTCTAGAGACTGGCGATACACTTCTTTGAGGAGGAACCCAGAATTTTCTTCTTAGTGTCATACTCAGCTTGATCCTCAGAGTGCAGACCTTCACTATCTTTAGTCTCCAAAGGAATGTAGTTAGAGCGCGAGGCCTCCATGTCCTCTTTTTGAGCTAACTCCTTCCCCAGGATTTGGTCTTTAAAGAACTCATAAATGAGAAGTAAAATCCCTTCATGCAAACCTAAGGAATTGCAATAGCCTTATCCATAAACCCATTAATATTTTCATTTATAGATTCATATAAGTAAAATGGTATTGAAACCTACATACCATGTCGAAAATGATTCTTGAGAACAAAGTGGTAGGTTATGATCCTATCAAACTTGGTGTGTAGTGTGATATACGAGATGATAGCTCTCAGGGAAAATCTCCATAGTCTTTTCAACCCTTCAAGAAGATAGTAGGTCCCAGCTTTAATAAGTGCTTTCTTCTCTTCCTTATTCCTTATGAAGTTGCTTATTGCAGAGTCCAAAATTTTAAGGTTTCTGTAAAATTTCTTTCCAACAATGAGTGTACCAGTAATGTAGTAGAAATATCCTCCTCGGTCACTATAAATTTTCTACCCTCAATGACAACACTATCTTCGTCCCTGCTTTTCACAAACATTTTTGCTTCCCACCATGAAGCCTTTCAATGAAAGTGGAAATACCGCCTTGTTGTTCAGTATTGCCAAACCTTGGTCTGTCTCCTCCATTTTTCACAGTATTTAGAGGGCTTCCTTTTGTGTCTTTCACCTCCCATTGCAATAAAAAAGCTCTAAATCGCAACCAGGGAAAAACCACATAACAAACCTTTACTCTTCGAGTTGTTCCAAATAGCTTTTCTTCTGTTCCTTGAATGATAAGTTTTTCCTTTGCAAATGGGCGCCCAGTAAGTGTGCAGATGTGATTTTTAATAATTTCTTTTCCTTCCTTTCTCATACTTTCTATTTATCAGAAAGTTGTTGCCATATGCAGCATTAACTTCCATGATTAATGCTAATAAATCTCTCCTTTCCCTGGATTTTGTCATAATCGACATTATCCCTCACTTCATGTGGGAGGTCTGCTCCATGAAGCCAGCGAGTTTGTTGGGAAATTTTCTCTGCCATGTTGGCAAACCATTCAGAAACCTCATTGGCTTCTCTGTACACGTGGGATATGTGTACCTTTTCAAAGGTGTTTAAAAGGTTGTAGGTTTCACCTATCATATTGGCTAAAATCCATGATAGTGGGTGAATCTTTTTGAGGCAGTTAATTATGTTGCATGAACCACCTTCTAACCATAGATTTTTGATCCCCAAGACATGAGCTAATTTGGTAACTTGGAGGTTCATATTTTCTTTTGCATAGTGATTGGTTTGTGTGCCAAGTGGGACGCTGACTGCAGCAGTGCCCTTGCCAAAGCAATTTTGAATCACTCCACCGCTTCCCGCCTTACCCAGATTAACCTTGGCCACACCATCGAAGTTGGCTTTAAACCAACCTTCTGGGGGAAACTGCCATGTACAATTCTGTCTTTTATTTTTGGTCTTCTTAGGATAAAAAAAGTTGTCTTTTCCTAAAAAAGGATTAATATTACCACATAAAAAAAAATTCCAACAGGGCACGATGTATCTTCTCAAAGATGATTTTGGGAGGAACACTACAGTCCCTAAAGATACAATTGTTGCACTCTTTCCAAATTGTCCAGCAAAGGTGAGGAAGCGCCCAAGTCTAAATTTTGTGAAAAGCAGTGTTCTTGAAAGGCAGGGTCTAGTGGAAGAAAAGGCCCTGGCCAGAGAAGGGAAAGCACCAATGTATCCCAAAATTTGACAGTAAATAATGCCAGACAAAGCTAGCATAGGGGCAATTAAGAAAAAGATGGTCCACTAATTCATCTTGGCTTTTACACAAAACACACCTATTGGAGATCGAAATACCACGCTTTAAAAGGTTATTAACTATGAGGATACGATTTTGAGTAAGGCAAGGGAGCCAGGCTTTAGCCCAGAAAGGCTTGGCTTCCTGGTGCATTGGGTGAGAGTAAGCAGAGGAAACCGTGAAAGTGCCTTTTGGGGAGCCTTCCCAAATCATGGCATCCTGATTCTGGGAGAGATAAGTAGCGTTCAAAGCTGTGGATAAGGGGGACAAATCCAGCACTTACAACCAGCCATAAAGCACTGTTAAGTCTATTTTTTCATAATCTCAGCAGAGTCAACCATCACATTTTTATATATTTCAATAGCCTCTATGAGATCTTTTATTTCCTTTGTGCTACCCGATTTCACCTTTTAGCACTCACCCTAGTACGAGTCCCTGGGCCAGCAATGCTGGTGTCTATAGCAGTATCTTCATCCACTGTGATGGGAGTAGTGTTCCCATCTAGCACCGAGAGAAGTGCCCTTAAGTTTTTATTAGTCACCTTTATGCCTTCATAGTTTTTTTTCATCATACGGCTGACAGTGTCTTCAATACTCTAAATGTGAATTTCAGTCGTACGCTAGCGGAAATTAACCACTGCATTAATTCTAAGTTCAAGCTTCTCCAGTAGTCTTCTATATGTTTCTTCCTCCTGAGTTTCATTTTTCTTAGTAGCCTTATTCACTGGTTCTGCAATCAGAATAGCAATCTTATTCACTCTATCCTAGAGATCATCATACTTACCATTGATGTCTCTTATTTCATCAAGAAGCTAGGAGTTTAGCTGATAATCCATCACAGCCTGCTCTTTAACAACCTGCATAAACCTTGTAGGTTCTTGGCTTTTCTCTGTCTCATTTTCACGGCTACCACCAACTTTCTCATTATCTTTTTTATTTTTCCCCTCAATTTTATTATCCTCTAATTTTTCAGAGGTATCCCTGGAAATCTTACCCTCATTAAACTGAGACTCAGCATAATTCACTGGAATAGGAGTAATGTCAGGATTTACCTTCTCTTTAGTTTTCAAGCTCGACTCACTATTCTTCTTCTCGAGAGTTTTAGTTTGCACCTCACCTTGGGTTCTAGGCTCTTCCGGCATTTTGTTTCCTTTCTATCCTTCTGTTTCCATGTCCTTAGAACTTCCTTTGCTCTCGCTATCCATCTCCTTAGAGGAGCCTGTGATATCCTTCTCAAGAGAATCGGTATCCTCCCCTGTTTCCGTACCAGTTTCCTCAGAGAGGAACTTGGCCGCTTCACCCTTATCTCCTCTTTCTACCTTCCCCTTAGCCTCTTTTTCATTGTTCGTGTTCATACCATCCTCCTCCATGAGGATCTCAGTAGGATCAACCCCAATATTGTTTTCTTTACCCTTTCTCTTTTTCCCTAGAGTGTTACTCTCATTAGCCATAGGTCTTTTGCTCTTCTTTCCCCTATTCGATCCTTCGGCTTGGGTGTTATCCTGCAACTTAAATTTTGCATACTCATAGATCAACAGAATAAGCCCATCATGGAGAATAGGCTTCTCGACATTCTTTCTATTTTCCATAATGCTATTACCCAAAGATTTGAGAAGAAAATAGGGGAAAGATATTTTCCTATTTTAACAGAAATGGTTAACCAGCATGAAATAGAAATTGTAAACCTAGTGTACCGACCCTCAAGGGTAAAGTACTGCATGATATCTTTAACCACTTTAGCCCAAAACAAATTCATATGGCAACACAAGACAAAATCCCCCGATTGTTTGACAAGTAAATCTCTTTCCTCCTGGGTCTTAGGGTACATTCTAGCATCATTTTTAGTCATAACCCCACCTCTATAATATTTCAAACCAGACATTTTAAGACCTATTATTTCAGAAATTATTTTCTCAGAAACGCAGAAGGACTTACCACAAATAGTGACCTTTCCATTGTCCATATAATCTATGACCTTGCCTTCCTTGAGTCTCTTCCCGACCTCAGCCTCTTTTTTCCCTTTGCAGATAGAGGGTTCTTCCCATTTCAACTTACCTACCATTTTACCAGTGAACTAGATATCAAATATCACACAGAATGAGTGTGATGAGAATTGTGCGAGTGAATAATGGGGATCTACCACCTTTTAGTATTGTGATTGTTTATTGTTTACATTTTTATCATTTTTAAATGATCTCTTTTTTCTCTCTTAATCTAGATTTAAGGATATGGTATTTATATTTTGTTGATATTCATCATTTCTTGTTGTTTTAAAAAATATATATATATTCTTAGATATTTAATTTCATAAATTTATAATTTTATTAAGAAAAGATAAACATATTTCTATTATTGTACTGAACCTTAGATTCTTCAAGATTGTGGATAAATAATGAATATTTAAAGTTTTCTTCAAGATGTAAACATTTATTCTATAGTGAGGGTTTGAGTTCACACCTTTGGGTTATTTTTACATTCACATATCTCTCCATCTACATGAAAATATGATCTCTTTGGTTTATTCAAGTTATCTATTTTTTTTACTATCTATACCAACATTATTATAAATATAATTGGATGGATATCAATTATCTCAAAGGGAGTTGTTCTCCCAAGTAAATCAAATATGTAAAAGTTTTGAATTTTTTGATTAAAGGAAAATTAGTTTTGAAAGGACCATAAACCCTTGACATAAAAAAAATTATCAACTAAAAGTTTTTATCACTAACCATTAGCAAAACAAAAACAGACCAAAAGCACTAAAATAAGGGGAACCAAGCCCCAAAAAACATATAGAATTTTTACAAGAATATCATAAATTTGTAAAATAATAAATCCTACAGACCTTCTGGATGATAGCATGAATGGGGGTAGTCCCCTTGTCTTTGCTTCTCAATTTTATCTCATGTCCAAGAATTGTAGCCATCTCTTTCACCTTCCTCGTCGGGCCTTTGTCCTTAGTAAGGGCTTTGCCCTTCTTCACCATAATGAAGGTATCTCTTATGAAGCACACAATCTTCACTTTCAGGGAAAAATCATTTAATACCTTTAATTCCTTTAATTCTCTTCTGAAGATTGTGTTCTTTAGAAGAGATTCCTTCATTCAATCCATGCCTTCATTCAATCCATCCTTAGTAGGGGAAAGGTCTTCTAAACCATCCCCCATTAATTTATGGAGCTTCTACTTCTTTGACCTATTTACCATATGTCACATTTGGTCGACATCGTGCATGTCAGACCCAAGTGGATTGGCTCTTTCTTCACATACATGTGCTTCACTTAAACCCTCGACCATGTGCAAGCTCTCAACTCCTCCACCAGTATCGTTCACACCTTCATTACTTCCCTTGTACAGGTACTCCATTCTCCCTGGAGCTTTTGCTTCTAGAACCCTATCCTTGGTACAAGTAATATGACCAAGCTCTTAATCTCCAATTCAGAATTTTCAAATGGTTCTACTACTTCCCTCTAGAGGTTATTTTCCTCTTCATTTTCCTCCCATGCGGAGGGAAAAGGTATTTTTCTCTGTATGAAGTCAGACTCTACTCTCTCCTCTAAGCTCTCATCGTCTGTCACGACTCATACTTAAGGATTTCTCGCCTTGTTGGTATGATTCTTTCCTACCTCGTCGGGGAGTGGTAAGTTTCATCCAATTTCCTCCCACTCTTATCTTTTAGGTTTTTTACTACATTCCCCTTTGGTAGGCCTCTTCCTCTCGCCACTTTATCTTTTGTTGAGACTTTGGCTTCTACTTCATGGGGACTTTGAGATTCCTTTATGATTTTATACAACCATCGTTACCTCTCACTTTACTCTGTAATGAACAAATATCCTGTCAAAATTTTTTATCCTTCTCTCTCTTCTTCTATATCTCTCATTGTATGTCTCCTTGTATTCTTGTTTGATAGAAGGGGCATTAATTATTAGAATTTTCAAAAGTAAGACATTTTCTTGTGTCACAGTGCTCATCTCTATTGTTCTTTTCTTCATACTATTATAGTATATGTTGCCTATAGTACTCAGGCTCCGTCACCTCTCATTTATGTTTGAATTTGATTATGTGGTAAAACCAACAATATTAGAAGTCTTCCAAACCTATCATACACCAGAGTGCTTATTGTGAGTTTGGAATGTATCGTGTTAGTTGGGACCACTCTCTCCTAAGCCTCCCACTACACGTATGGGTCAATTGTGACTTCCCATGCCTAAACCAAATCCTCTTTCAAATGGTCTTCTTGGGTTTCTTCCATGTCCTCAGCATCAATGTCAGTCACTAGTATTTTTCTATTCAAAGTTTCATTCCATTATAATGTCATTCTTCCTATTTGCATTTCCCCATATCTTCATATTTAAACTTTGCAATGGTGCCAAAATGTTTACTCCTTATGGGGTATATGTTTTTACACACAGAGTAAATAGGTAGAGTCAAATAAGAACATGAATAACATCATAATTTAGAATAAACACAATGCACATAGTATTGGCAGAATGATATACTTTTATTCCATGTAATGTCATACTAAAAAGTGACATATTCTTAGTGCCAGTTTACATATATAAAGATCCTTATAGTATTTCAAGTGTACCAACCATCAGTTCCTACAACTACATGAGAACCAATTATAATTACATAAACTATGGTAAAGTATTATTCTTAATGACTAAACTATGGCTAATAGAACTCCCATTTCTTTGATAAGGTGTAGTCTAGTAAAGAGCATAGCATACATAAAACTTCCAACTGCATTGTAGTAAGGTAATCTTCTCATGTCTTCCATATTTTATAGAGATGTACTTGACAATCTGAAACAAACAACTTTGTTCCAACTATAAAAGGAACACATAATGGTCTAAAATCCTACATGTTGAACATCTGTAAATCTAAGTTTGCATGCTTTGTCCTATCCATAACATTTTTTTTATTCTATCTCTTCTAATTTCAATGCCATGAATGTGTATAGTTAAACCAAGATCTTCTACCTCAAATTTAGTAGGAAGTTGAGACTTAAGTTCTACTATCTTACATTTCCCTTTATAAATGAATAACATATCATCAATGTGTAATGAAATGTATAGGAAATTCCCATCATTAGAATTATAAAAAACACAATGATCTAATGTAGAATGCTCAGGTCCCAAACTCAACTCATATGTGTCAAATGTTTGGTTGTCCAAAATTCTACCCTCAATATGTAAGATTTGGGTATTATTGTATGTGGTATTCATGATTTTGGGTTGTTCTTACAAATTGTGGGCACCAAAAGATTCTTTTAGTTGATAAATGACCCATCATTCTTTCCTAAGGCTTGAATTTGTTTGGGAATGAATAAAATGTTTGGATGATTTCTTTGTTTTTATGTTATTATAATGCATTTGGTAAAAACCCCTACTTTTTTGAAATCTTTTTAATGTTTCTACTTTGTTATACTAATAGAAACAATAGAAGTTTCTATTATATTGCACTTTACTTTTATTTTATAATGCTTACTTTCAATGTAGTTTTTGTCAAGCTATTTGTAATTCCACAGAAGTCCAATATCATGGGATTAGCTCCAAGAATAATAAAAATAATAGCACCACCTATGAGATGGTTGACAGTATCAAATTATCAAATGTTTCAAAGACTATGTAAATCTCTTTTACACATAGAGATTTGTTCAAAGGAATACAATATATAATATATTGCAATGTACTTTAATTTTATTTTTTTAAAGGTAGGTATACTATGAAGTTATTCCAAAAATTTATTAATAAAATTAATGACTATTTCTAAAGGAATGAAGGGAAGAATGAGTTAAAAAGAATATATCTAATTGAATGCATAAGTTTTAAATTTAATTGAATGCATAATCATTCAAAACTCATGGAATACAATAAATAGGTAAGCACTCGTTATATACATAGTCTAACTATTCTTCATTAAAACTATTTTTTTACATAAGGGGTAACCATTTATAACCATGCATTGTAAACCTAGGTGCTATTAATTATATTAGCTAAGGATAAGGTAGGATCTCGTTAGAATATGTGTGAAATTAAATAGAAAATGTAGTGAGTGCCTCACAATAAAGATGGTAAAAAATTGTATTTAGATTAATATCTATATTCTAAAAAGTCAAGTTTGATTAAAATAGAGAAAGAAACAACTATGAAGACATATTACTATTTTCTAATTTACAATGTGATCTTGAAACTAATTTGTTTGGAGTATTGAGAGGTTGTCATCTAAAATTAGACGGTAAAGTAAAATCAATGATTTAAGAGAGATATGGAGACATGATCTATAATTTCAAAATCCGAGAACTAAACTACATGTAAAATCTAATCTTTGGACACTTTTATCTCACATAGTAATGTCAACTACTAATTTCCATGTTTACGATCCACGGAACCTATTTGTTTACGTTTCAACTTTCTTACAACAAATTTATTGTCAAAAGAAATATCCTTAGTTTGTCACTTCAGATAAAGGGAATACAACTCACCTCTTTGATAGTATTAAAGAACCATGTGAATAGGGGAGATGGCCCTAAAGTAGAGCACTCTAACTTTGTGTCTCCCAAAATCTTATGTGGGTATTTCAAATCACTCTCTATATTTTCTACAATAACCTATTTTTCAAGTCCCCCTACTTATACAATTGGTTTTGAGTGGACATGTTCAAATATCATGTCACATTAGCATTCCTTTTTTGAGGAATCCAATATTGTCCCCAAAAAGTAAGACCAATAGTTCTACCCTACGTCATATTTAATTGGTATGTTGATGTGGCATCACATGATTTGCAACAATTTTAGATTTAAGAAAGTCTTTATGAGAATAAGTATTGACTATTCAAATACTCAACTAAGGAGCTTCTTGATTGACTCATGTATCCGCTAAAGAAACCTGCTCTACTATAAGACCATCTCCCCTAGAGTAAGAACGTCAAAAACAAGTGAATTAAATAATGTCAAGGTCAGTAGAATCCAAATAAATTTATGTGGAAGACAAAGCGTGTCATTAAATGTAGATCACTTGATGACTAACATGACTTAGGAAGAAGCCCTTATTTACGACTCATGGCTAAACATCCAACTAAAATGTAAGCTATATAAAGACAATTGAAAAAGAAAAACTAAATGTCCCCTTGATAAGACATGCATTTAATTTGTTGTTTAGACGTCTTATTATTTAAATACTATGGTGACAAATCATAACCTTTAATCTACACTCGAATAACTATTAAGTTTCATAAAAATGGAAAATCCAATAGTGTGAAGTTTCGTAGTGGGTGTGGATATCTCTAGGGAGGAGAACTCATATGAGCAAATTAGTGCAAAGTAGTGTAAACCCTTTAAGAGAGTGGACGTGGATAAGTGTGATGTGGATAAGAGTGAGGATGTGCGTAAGCATATGGTTCTCTCGAAGGAAAAGAACTATAGGGACGAATTAATACAAAAAGAAATAATTAGAAAGTGAGGATGCGAATAACTATCTATGTAAGAGTGGTCATGGTCAAAGTCAAAGTCTAGGTCCGGGGGGCCGTAGCAAGAAAAACTTGCATTTGCTTCTTTAAGTCAAAGTCCTTTGTTCTCGAAGAAATTGTAGGGGAGAAATATGCGGTACTGAATCGAACGGAGTTTATTAAAAGAACTCAAACGAAAGCGATAAGTGTGAGGCGTAGATTCATTCCTGGGTGCAACGAATGATACCAAACCCACATTGAATGGGCTCTCTACTGTCGGTGTTTGACGGAATAATTCAAAGTCACTCTGTAAATCAAATCTTAATATGCGGAACAAAGCCTTATATAAACTCCACCACTCCATTCATTTTTCATATCAAAGGTAATCTCCCTAACAAGCATCTGTAAAATCTCCTGCTGTGGTAGAAAATCTTGGCTGTAGAATGGCAACTCGCGCTGCTGCATTGCTGGGTTTGATAGCCCTGGCTGCGATTTTAATGGGCCAAACTACTGTAGCGGTGGATTTCGCATTTTCTAATAATGCGCAAGGAACCACCGGCGGCGACAGATTCGACCAAGAGATCGGGCAGAGTGGAGCCCTAGAAATTATGGACTCCTCAACCAAATTCATCTGGGACACCTTCCACCAACAATTGGCAGCTGATAGAAGGAATACAGCCAAGGTTAGTTTGGTCGTCGAAAGCATGGACGGCACTGCATATTCCAGTGCAGATATAATTCACCTCAGCGCAGACTACGTGGGCAACTTCCAAGGAGACGTGAAGGCAGAAATTAGAGGAGTTTTGTACCACGAAATGACACACAGTTGGCAGTGGGATGGGCAAGGCAAAGCCCCACGTGGTCTTATCGAGGGCATTGCAGACTATGTGCGTCTCACTGCAGGGTTGGCTCCTTCTTACTGGGTTAAGCCAGGCAGTGGAGACACATGGGACCAGGGTTATGATGTCACTACCTATTTCTTGCAGTATTGTGAGAGTATTAGCTCTGGGTTTGTTGCCAACATGAATGCCAAGTTGGCTTCTGGATGGGACGTGGGATTCTTTAATGACCTCACTGGCAAATCAGTTGATCAACTTTGGAGTGACTACAAGGCAAAGTATGCTTCTTCCGCCTAACCGTGAATATTGTCTGCTCTTATGATCTACCGTAATAGTTAACTATGTCAAATAAGTGAACTTCAAATGGGAATTATAAATTCTCTGCCACAAACAAAGATAAATAAAATTTTAAGTTGTAGATTTCTCTTCCAATTTAAAGAAATAGAATGCAAATGTGATTCAACGATATTGGCACACGAATCATATTACCGCAATTTATGTTCTAATTTATTGTATTTTTCAATTAAATGGCTCTCATAATATGTTATCAAGAGTCAAATTTAGTGATTAATGTAAACAATTTTTATTTATTTTTGGTTAACAGACCATTTGGATATGTGGGTAATGATATTTACTTTGATCAGCATTATTTTAAATTTTTCGTAGTTGGAAAACCCTGTTTTGGAAAACTATAATATTAATTTTTCTTAATTATTTTAATTAAAAAGAACTTACATAAATTTTCAATAAAGAGTTCAAATACTATAGTACATAAGAATTCCATTGTTGTATGAAATATATTAGCACTATAATTAATTTGTCAAAATTTGGAATTGTTTTAAAGAGAATAGATAAAAGTTTGAACCAAGAATTTTTAATTGTTATATGAAAAAACATGCAATATAATTTATATACATGTATAAATGTCATAAGATTCAAATTTATTCATCAATGTAAACAAAATAAATTGTGTTTTTCAATAGATTGTTTGTATACATGTTGAGAATGGTATTTACTTGATCAACATCCATTTTAAAGTTTTTATAGATGATATTGATGTTTTGCAAAATAAGAATTTTATCAGATGCTCTTTTAAAATTGTTTTTGCTTTTATGCATTAAAATAATATTACTGAATTATAATAAAAGTGTGTAACTATTAGCTTTTTCTTAGTTAATAAAAGAATAACTTGTAGAAATTTTTTGAGAAAGAGATCAAATATTCTACTATATTAATTTTTGATTGTTCTTAAATATCTATGAGATAGTGTTATAAATAATTACTCATATTTTATTTTTCTTTTATGATTAGGATATATATACAATTTTGAATAAGGATTTTGAATTTGTATATAGTTGTTACTCATTGAAATTTACAAACATATATAAATTGTTATATAAGACTCCATGCAATCTAATCTACAAATATCTTTTTGTCAACAAGAGACTCACCACCTACATAACATTGTGCATTGGCATGGAGAAACCTTGTTTATATAGAACTAAGAAACAAGTAATTGATTGGTCGTTTCTTCCATTTTTTCCCATAAGCTACACATAGATGACCTTCAAAGAATTGTTTTAAGAATTTATCAATAGTTAAGATTTTCTTATCTATAATCATCCAAGATCATGTTTAGGATATAATAGTACCCCGGTAGAGGACCATTGACCAATTATCTTATTGGTAAGGATGTATCCCCACATTGTAATATGATTTTACTTATTTATTCTCAAACTTTGAATATCTCCATTTGATAATATCCTTTTGAACATTGGTGAAATTTTTATAATTTATTAACATTTGTTTAAAGATTACACGTCAATTTTATGAGATTCCTAGCTTGTGGAAATCTTTATGTTTAACTAATTTTGGTCCAAATGCTATTGGTGGTTTGGATAATTGGGCTATGGAATGGGTTCCTACTCCACTGTAGTATTTACCAATAACCCAACTATAATAGTAAATATTTAGAAGAAAGTTAGATATACAATTATTATATGATTGTAACACACCATTATATTCACCAACATTACAAAGATGAGAAGGTAGCAATAATTAACTGTTAGCATTGTGGAGTCTATTATTGTTGTTTTGTTCTTTTCTTGAAGTTTGTTAGTTTGCATTATTAAAAACAAAAATAACACAATTCTAAATACATATTAGAAAGTTGACACTTACAACTATAAAAGTAATTACATTATTGCTATATATTTATTTCTATCATGGTGTTGTCTAAAGGAGCTATATAGAAGATGTGTGTGCAACGTAGATTCATTCTCCGGTGCAATGTACAAAACTTGCAATTGACTGGGATCTCTACTTTTAGTCTTTGATGGAATACTTATAATCCACTGTGTAAATGAGATGATATATGCACCAAAGGCTTACATAATATCCACCGCATCAAATTTTTCTGTGGGGACTTTACAACTAGTTGAGTAGTGATGGCTTGAAAAAGCTTAATTCTAATGAGGATGAAATACGCTTATGTAAGTAAGATTACAGAACACATTTTCTCATCCTTTTAGAAATGTGTCCTCAAATGGTTGTGATCTAGTCCTGTGCAAGGGCTTCCTTTCCAAAGCTCTTGTTAAAATGGGGTTTCAGGTAGATTCTCAATTTAATAATAATTTTCACTTAATTTTTTTTTAATTATTTTCAAAAATAATTACTTAAGTTGAAGTGAAGGAAAAGTTAATTTATTTAATCATGCATTGTGTGGACATTTTTAAACCTGGGTGCTAAATTTACGGTAACTTAAGAGTGGGGGTAAACGGTTTCTTAAAAGGACAACATGTCATGGGAGAAAACAGGTTTTGAAACTATTTTTATTATTTTTACTCTGTTGGCAAAGTGATAGGTAGGGATATGAGCACCAGATAGATTTACAGTTGGAGGCTGTTTGATTGATGAAACTGATTTTGGATTCTCATGGAGCCTGATGGTTTGGATGAAAGATATACTACTCTTTGCTTGCTTTTTATTTAGGTATGGAGAGGAGAGCAATAGACGGGGTAGAGAGTGATAGTGAATTATGAATGAGCCCAGGGGTTTAGTTCATAATTTAATGCAATTTAGAATCTTTTCTATGACTATGGAATTACAAATATTGAGCTAGATAGGAATTAAAGAAGCCTCCACCAGTTGCATTGATAAGAGAATGGTGAACTAAGGAAGAGCTTACTCTCGACTCTGTACTAGGAAAAACAATTCAATGAAGAGTCAATCTGGTATTTAAAGGGAACTCCATTGGATAAGATTCAGAGGTAAGCCATTGTCGATAAAATAACTCTACAAAACTATAGCATTTTTCTCCACTTGTAAAAAAATTGATAACCTACCCTCTAATTTGTAAGAAGTGTGACCCATGAAAAAGAAAGAAAAAACCTGAGCATACAACTGGTAATCGTTCAAAGGGGAAAATTCTTGATATTGTTGTGGAATCTTGTTTTTTTAATTCTTTATTCCATTAACCGGTGCATCTCATTGATTTGGGTATGAACTGTTGGGCAGGTGAAGCCCAATTCTTAACGTTCTTAACGGTCACTGCTGCAGTCATCTTTTCTGACTTGTAACGCATGTCTATTGTGCATTTTTTTTGTGTAACGACCCTTGTAACCGGTGTTGGTTCTTTTATATCCCTTCTTTCTGCTGGAAACGGTATTAAGTAAGATTCGCACAGCCATAAGATTATGTGTGGTAGTCTTGTAAAACATATAGAGTTCAGAGATAATAAAAGTAGAGAATCTCAATGTTGAGAGTGGATGTAGCCTGTTTACAGGTGAAGCACTATAAAATTATGTGTCTGTGTGTTTGAACTTCTTTCTTTTATTTTTTCTTTTATTATTTGAGTTCGAAATCAACAATTAGTATCAGAGCTAGGAGTTGAAGCTTGGTGCGGAATTTGGTTTTGGAAAATGGTGAAGTTTTTTTGACGCTATGGAAGAAACAGACAAATGGAAGATTGAGAAGTTCGTTTGGAAGAACTTCGGGTTATGGAAATTTCAGATGGAACCAATGTTGATTAAGTAGGATCTCTCAAATGCATTGGATGAAAAAGTCAAAGGGAAAGGTTCTTTATCAGACGAAGATTGGGAGAAATTGGATAAGAAAGCAAGAGCCACTATTTTTCTTTCACTTTCTAGTAACGTTCTCTTCAATGTCTCAGCTGAGAAGACCGCGAAGGAGTTGTGGGGAAAACTATCTTCCCTTTATGAGATCTCATCAACTTCCAATAAGGTATTCATCATGAAGAAATTGTATAATTTGAAAATGCGAGAAGGGGGAGTTATGTTGAATCATTTAAATGAATTTAATACATTAGTTACCCAATTCATTTATGTGGGTATCAACTTAGATGATGAGATCAAGGCTATTTATTATTGTGTTCTTTACTCAATAGCTAGGAAGGTGTGGTGATGCTAGTGAACACTTCTGTGGATACCCAAAGCAAGTTAAAATTTGGTAATCTTGCAGCCACTCTTCTCAACAAAGACATGAGAAGGAAAATCAAAATCCCTCGTCCAGTGATGCCTTGACTATTGTAAGTACTAACAATAGAGGAAGGGGTTAAGATAGAGGTAAAAATAACAACAAAGGAATATTGAAGTCCAGGGGCAAAAATGGTGAATGTTGGTTTTGTGGAAAGCTAGGTCACATAAAAAGGAACTGTTGGAACTAGAAAAAGGCTCAAGAAATAGTGATAAATAACAAAGCCAACACAACATACCAAGAAGATGTTGGTCTTCTTATTTTAACCCAAGAACAAATTCCAACTAATGTTTGGGAGCTTGATTCAGGTTCATCATTTCATGTTACTCCGTGGAAGGAGTATTTCCAAAATCTACTAATTGGTGAATTTGGTAATGTTTTTCTTGCTAACAATGAATCTTGTGATGTGGTTGGAAAACGAGATATTTCATTAAAATTGAAAATGGATATACTTGGTTGTTACATAATGGTAGATATGTTCCCTAGCTAAAACAAAATACAATCTCGGCTAGACAATTGGTTTCTCAAGGTTGTGAAATTAGTTTTGAATCAAATAGATGCAAAGGTACAAAGGGGATCTTTGATGTTGAAGTGGGAGTTGTTCGTCATGCTTGAGATTTTCCATTGTGTCTAATATGGACTGTCCAACAAAGTTCTTTGCATCAATTAGATGTTGAAGCTGATTATGTTATTAACAATTTTCTTAGTATGCTTGGCATTGAAGGTTTTGGGGATCAAGTAGCTGATAGCGAGCAGGTTGATGCCAAAGAACCTGGGGCAGATAAAATTGATGGTGGTTCTCACTTGGCATAGAGTACATGTTGTGATCAATATTTTGGACTAGAAGAAAAAGGACTTGTGTGGAAGCTTGTTACTCTGTTGTTTTCAGTTGCTAGTGATGAATTCGGCTTTCTTTCAGGCAGTTTTGGGTTTTTCATGTGGGTGGAAGGAGGTGTCCTTTAAAAATATTTGAATTTCATTCGATGGGGTCAGGTGGATGCTTTGCCAAAGATTGTAGCAAGGGAGAAGTTTGCATTATGTAGATATTTTCTCGACATTTTGAAGAAGTGACCGTAGCCTATTGCGAGGGATTTCTCTAATATCTCTCTGCAGTTCTTTCTCTGATGGTGATGGGTCTTCAAGTGGGAAATTGTTGGGCAGGCGAAGCCCAATTTTTTAACCATCACTACTGCAGTCACCTTTTCTAACTTGTAACACATGTTGGTTATAGATTCTTCTTTGAGCAACGACACTTGTAAATGGTGTTGGTTCTTTTACCTCCCTTCTTTCTAGTGGAGATGGTAATAAGTAAGATTTGCATGGCCATAGGATTGTGTATTGTAGTCTTGTAAAGCTTATAGAGTTCAGAGATAATAAAAGTAGGGAATCCCATTGCTGAGAGTGGATGTAGCCTGTTTACAGGTGAACCACTATAAAAAAATTGTTTCTATGTGTTTGAACTTGTTTCTTTTATTTATGCTTTTTTATTTGAGCTCTGGTGTTATATCAAATATTTGTGCATTCTTGGTTAGAATCTATCGAATTTGCCTTATCTCTAATTTTGCACATACACTAAAGCCTCTTTATACTTGAAAGGACTGATGAAACCATTGAATGTATTCTCTTTATGTATTCTTCAACTTGTTCACAACCTTAAATTTTGAAGGCCTCCCTTCATGCCTGTTAGTAGTGAAATAAGGCACCTCATGTATTCTATTTCTTTCTTCAAGGAAGCTTATGTTTGCTAAGATTCTTTACACTCCGCGCTATCTTGGAATTACTTGTTTTATTGCCTGGCATTTGGATAAGACATTTATCCTAAAATATTTTGATCCAATTGTATGTTTTCTTTGGTTTTAGTAAGTAGAAAACTCTTTTCAACTATCCATTTTGGAAAAATGGTTTTCATCATACCATTAGAAATCTTCCATTTTTTACCCTCACGACAAGGATGCTACCAAAGACTATTAAAATTGACATTTCACCTTTTAGTTGCATTTTCCTGATAGTTTTCTAAGGTCATTTTCTTGAAAATATTTTGTACATATTTTTGCAATCAATGTGACCTGTGAAGCCACATTCCTTGAGGATTACCAATTTACCACCATGAGTTCTCTATGCTTTGATAGATGCCTTGTCATTGTTTTGAAAGCTTCAAATTTAACGCAGGTAGGAAGTGGCTAGGATAGGCTAAAAATGGATGAGGAATTTGGCCTTTGTCAAACAATTTATCAATTG
This sequence comes from Thuja plicata, assembly GCA_018584345.1. NCBI lineage: Eukaryota > Viridiplantae > Streptophyta > Pinopsida > Cupressales > Cupressaceae > Thuja > Thuja plicata. The sequence continues at coordinate 1,959,929 of MU223372.1, read as the reverse complement.
TGTTCCTCTTTTTGGAGGCCAGTAGATTCTCTATTTTAGCTCCAATTCCATATAATATTGAGAAGCATGGTATCTAGTGCCAACAAAAGTGATCTAAACTAGTTCCATTATTGTGTCAATCAATCTCTTCAAACCACCATTGATTTGGTAAACATCGTAATTGTTCACAAAGTTACATAGCTGTATTATATCCAAACTAGTCCTTATAAATTAGAATATTACAGTGGCAGATAACACCACATTTTTCCCTTCACAAGTGTTTGTAGTTTTCCCAAATTGATTGAAAGTACAATACAGGTATGACAGATCTAAAAAAATTTATTGGTTGTATAAGAATATATAATTCATGTCCTCATGATAAGTCAGTGGTAAATATTTGAGAATTAAGTTCTAGGAAAATATATAAGTTGGAGAATTGGTGTCACAATTGATCACTATATATGAATTAGTACTTTTAAAATTAAAAAATCATATGGGCTTGTAGGTTTTGTGGCAAGTAGGTAAACATAAATATCTTTAATAGAGTTTTGTGGCTTAGAAAATGAATATTGACTTTGTATATATGATTGATCACTTTGAATTTAATTAACTTGACAATACTATGTATATGTACAAGCTTATTTGTATACTTAGTGATAAAATGGTAATGCTTGATAGACACTTTCGTGAGACTTCGGGTTCTTTTGTTGATATATGGTTGTGCCTGAGTGTGGCCTATATGAATTCTCTTGTAGATTATGAGATAATTTGCATATAAGAGGTATATCTTGCATGTAATGAATAAAGTGAAGGTTTCTTATAATGATGCATGCATGACTGTAGTTTTCTTCAAGCTTATAATGTAAAATCATATTATGTTTTTTCATGATTTTGAGATGGAATCATATTCTTTGAGATGGTAACTACGGGAAAGAAGTGTTACTTCTATTGATATATTTATGACTTTCTCATATTTATTTCTCATGTTTTTATTAATTATGCCTTTATCATTGCATAAATTTCATTACTCCTATTAGTTTTTCATTATTAGTCTTCCTCTAGTCAGGTTGGGTATCTTTCATTTTAGGAAAGATTCTAGGGAAGTGTAACTGCTTCATGGTAAAGTGGATCCACACACCTATAATATCCTCTCCCTCCATGTCTTTGAGTTAAATAGGTATCTGGTGTTCAAGTTAGGAGGGACTTCTCATTTGGTACATTATGTTTCCTTGTAATCGACTAAGTGATCTATTGTATGATATAAAGTATATTTTTTAAGTTTAGTCAATGACTCCTGTAAAAATCTTGTGTCATATGTAAATTAAGTTCTTGTTTGGTCTATTCTTATTTGACATACATTGATGTTTTCAACAAGTTGGTCAAAATTATGTATAGTCTATTAGCTATTGTTTTCAGACTAGTTTGTTGAAAAAAAATTTTGACTTTGATGTAATACCTCATGTTGATATGACGATGGTGTGTTTGATACTTTTGGTTGGAAAATATTCCTTTTTTATGGACTTATGTATTCACTCATTATGTTTGACAAGTTGATCGAACCTTGTACTTTGTCTTGGAAGTAAATGGAAATTATTTTGACTTGTTGATATGTGCATTCAACACTTGACCAAGTTGATATACTTCCTTTTCTTGGGTATATTTCTTATGTGCCATATGTTATATCAAAATTAGTCTTTACACCACCTTTAATTGCTTCCCCCATTTCCTCTATTTTTTATAAACCCCTATTGGTATGTGGCATGTTTGTGTAGGGGTTTTTGTTTCTCCTCCTTCCTCATTGCAACTTTCCCATGAAGGGGTTCAAGAGGTCTCTCTCACAGATCCTCCATATGTGGGTGAGATGAAGCTTGTTATTTTTGTGGATTTGATCCTAAATTTGGTGGTTTTCTTGTATCTAAAGTCTCATCTATTTCTTGTTAGGAGAAGATTTTTGAGTTCTCTAGTGGCTCGAAAGAAGGGTTGGATATGGGGTCACTGGGATTTTCTACTCTATTCTCTTCTGAATAGATCTACTATGCATGTAAAATTTCTAGAGATACGTCCCCTTCTAGCTTGCCAAAACTTTAAGTTTTTTTGATGAGTTAGTAGACAGAGCTACAAATGGCCTTCATTCTGCTCACTTTGGGAGATTTTATGGTTGTCAACTGAATATTGATTTGGTTTGTACCTAATTTTTTATATGATGAGAGGCCCAAGGTTTGAATATCATGGCACTGGCAATGGTTAAGTCTTCTTCCTCTTTTATCCATGAAAAATTGCGCCCATGCTCTTCACAAAGGCCCTTGGTTCCTTAGTAAGGCCTTTCTCCATTTACAAAGTTGGTATGCATCATTTAATGGTAAGGTAAACAAGATCCCTATTTGGGTTCATCTTCCTCAACTCCCTTTAGAGTTCTGTGATAGTAGTATTATTATGGGTACTATTGGGGTTGTTCATAATTTTATTTCTATCACCAATATTACTAAATAAAAATTTGTGCCAAATATTCTTTGAAAATATACAAACTTCTGCTAAATAAAAATATTTAAAGAAATCTATTTATAAATAGCTATTTCAATTTATATCTAAAATGTAGGCTTCAAAACACATTATATTTTGAGCTACACTTAACAATGTATCTAACCCTTATGTTTAGTAATTGTGTACATATCTAGGTTAGTATTTCAAATATAAATGATATCATTGTTGTTGTTATAGGGAAAATTAAATATAATTATCCAAAATTGTGAACACAATGAGGTGTAGGTTGCAGAACATGTATTTTCAAACTTTTTATTTCTACTAACTAAATAGACTCCTCCTAACCAAACTATCCGTTGAATGAAGAAACTTCCTAAAAGATAGATTAAAAGAAAACATTCCACTATAATATTTACAAGCTCAACTATTAATGTCCTTTATATACCACAAGGATACATTGAGCCATAAATTATTGAAATGTAAGAGAATAATACCAAACATATGGGAGGAAAGGGTGACCCACAATCCATCGTGACTTATCTAAGGTATAAAGTTCTTAGAGGCTTGTTTTAGATTAATAGGATTCTAGTTCAAAGAGGTGTTTCTTTTGATTCACCCATTCTATTGATACTTTCTTCGAATATGAGAGTTGAGGTTGTTAGAGAGAGAGAAGATGGACAAAAATCATATAATAAGGAATGATAAAACTTGATTTTTTGATATCTACATGATTACAAGTACATACAAAAGGAGAAATTGGCTAAGAAACTAACAAATAGATTACCAGACCACACAACTAACTAACTAATTACTTTACAATGTAATAAAAAGATACACCAACATTCCCCTCTTATTATATTGATCCTAAAGACATAAAATATAAACTTCACCTTATCGTAGAGATCTCCCCTTAAGACTTTCATAACAAAACATGTTTATTACATAACTTGAATACATTTTAAGAAAATATTCTTACGAATAGAAAAATCCTTGAGCCAAGTAGGTCATCATCAAGTTGTCTCTTGAGTCTCATAAAGGTGTAGCTTCAAGTTGTTTTCTTAAGCTCTTAGTCAAAAATTTCAAATCATAGCCTTTAAATACTCAAAAATGATCCCTAAGATATGCGAAAGATCTCTATCATTGTCAAGTGACAATGAAAGGGTATAATTGTTGATCATATAATATGAAGCTCACTAGACAACAATCCATATTGAGCTCAAGACCTAATCACAACCCTATCTTGAAAATGACTCTTCACAAGACATACATTCTTCAAATTTGTTAGGATTAGAAAGAAAAAAAAAATGAAAACATAAACCAAAAATTCTAAAAATATTTCTCAAGCAGAGCACCATCTCAAAGCCAGAAGCTGACTTGAGATGATGGATATTCCTACATCCTTCTATGCTACTATCCTCCAAATTTGAAGGATTAAAGAACAAAATTGTAATTTCTAGGGGAGAATAAGAATTTTCAATGCCTATTTCATCTCTTGATAAATCCCCATTCTCAACACAACCCAAATTTTCCTCATTAAAATGTTCTTTCAATTTTCCCTTAAGAACATCACTAGCTCTAGTTCTAGAAACCCATCTTGTGTGACCCATTTTCTTTTAACCAAAACATGTATTATCTCTTTTATTTTTATCTCACTATTTCTTATTACTTTGTGAATATAATACTTTACCTAATTGAACATATTTTTTTGAGCCTTCTTTCATCCTCTTTTCTTCTTCTCTAAGGGATAAAATCATATCTTCTAGAGTTTGTGAAGTGATTTAACTGAGTGTAAGAATAATAGTATTATATTTTAAAGCCAATTTGTACAAATAGATGACCTTTGCATTATCAACATTGAATGTATCCTTAACCTCTGCTAGTTTCCTAGTGAGAGATCTAAAATTTCTTAATGGTTCAACATTATGATTCCATCTTCCATCTTGAACCTATATAATTTAATCTTTAAAGAAAAGATTTCATTAACTTCTTTTGCTCCAAATAATTTGTTTAGAATATCCTAAATATCCATAGATGAGTCATTGAAATATATATGATAGAGTTTTGAGTTTTAGAGAGAAAGACCAATAATAACCTTACCTTTATCATCTCTACTACTTCAATCCAACAATTCACATCATTAGGTCATTTTTATTTTCTATTTATTATTCCCCACAAATTCTAACTCTTTAATTATATTTGGATCTTCATTGTTCAAGTATTAAATTTAAAAATAGAATATTTATTGAATGAAATCTTCATTTTAGAAAAAAAAAAAAAAAAAAGCCGTATCCCTAAAAAATATCAATCAATTTGAACAAAAACACCATGAACGTAAAAAATAGCATGAATTTAGCTTTATGACCATTATAAGCATTATAAGTCAACCAATGGAAGCCTATCATTGAATATGTTATAATACCACAAATAATTTCTAGCTGCAACAAAATTAGAGATTTAGATATCATGCCTTATATTATAACTGTGCTTGCATAATGATCATGAAATTCTTTAAATGCATCTCACTCCTATATATCTTCTATTTTTCTGAATACTTAATAAATTGATACCACACACCTAATAATACTCTTCATAGTAGAAACATAAAGGAAACCTTAAAAATGATGGACATACACTTCAATGACCTTGATACTAACACCACTCAAACTTCGCACATTACATTTTTCTATATATTTGGAATGATTTTATAGCTACTACAAGGGATCAATACTATTCTAATTACAAGGAATCTTCACTACTCTGCAACCATAGTCTTTATACCAAAAATTATAGCAACACATATAAAATGAAAACATGTCTAAGAAATAATGCTTTACAGAGAAGGGAAAATTGGCAGTTTATAGAAAGAGCCAACTATTCTTCCTTTTAAAATACAAACTTAACACTTTTATAGTGCGCATGGCATGGAATGACCTCAGGAAACACCATGAAACTTGAAAACACCCTCGATTGTCTTGTCCTGCACAAATTTCCTAAAATATCTTGTATAAAAAGTCAGAAGTCGCCAGTCTATCATGAATAAAAAACTAATTCCACATCTTAGTGCTCACTCAAAAGTACTTTCACATCTTAGCACTCACTCCATTATCAGTATTGTATATTTTTCCAACCCAATCCAAAATAATTCATGATGCAGTCCAAAAGAATTCGTGTGCAGAAAATCTCTATAGATTCAATATCAACATTGTCCTCATTCAAAGCATAGGAACATAATGCTATTATTCTCTAATAGGAGGTGACTCTGATACAATACATGAAACATGCCGCTTTCTCTAATACCATTTATCAAAGAGTGAAAATGTGGATAGTGAGAATATGGCAGGAAAACTTGATGATTTGGTATCTGTACCATTGCAATTATATATAAAAGGATAAATTGCTATAGAAACAAATAAAAAAAAAACTAGATAAGAAAACCAACTAACGGATTACTATAAAATCTAATAAATAAATATTTTAACATATGTCATCCCCTAGATTCATCACTTCTCTAGGAAGGACCCCTAAAAGTAGGATAACTTATTTTTTACCTCCACTCAAGTTCACCACTAGGATGTAAGAGGAGAGCATACATAAGTAGATCTTGGAGATTAAAACACAAGTCGTACTCATTTTAAGCTTAAATCTAAATGACTATGATCAATTTTATTGTGAGTTCCAAAATGTGAAAAGATTTAAATATTTTTGGTTAACCTTAGAAATCAGACTCTTTTCCCTAAAACTTCTTTCATAAAACATGAAAAATACACTATTAGAAATTTTTATATTTATTATATGAGAATTCCCCCTATCATTCCCCATCTAATCATCCATGCACTAGAATAGATGAATAATCCACCCCCCAAACAATTTTTCTCACAACTATAAGAATCCATCAAACCACAAGAAGATTCCTCGTGCATCCTTATGGGTAAAGGAGAGGAAATGTTCTCAATTGGAGGCTTCCACCTACTATCCACCATTTTTTCATCTGTGCTACTAGAGAAGAAGACTACTCATAAGTGGAAGACATTTTTGTCTTTCCTCCACACCAAATTATTAGATCCTTAATGGTCATACAAGAAATGG
>MU223372.1:1936523-1953307 GCA_018584345.1 Thuja plicata | reverse complement strand
GTGTGTGTGTGTGTGTGTGTGTGTGTGTGTGTGTGTGTGTGTGTGTGTGTGTGTGCAAGACAACTAAGAGGGGGTTGAATTAGTTGTCTGTAAAACATTTAAATCTTCTATTAAATCATAACCATGAAAACTTGTTTTAAATCTTAATCACAAAATAATGTACATGTGAAAGGGACATGTAAAAATCAAGAACTATAGGACAACATACAAATTGAAAAACCAAATTTACATGGAAAACCATGTTAGGGAAAAAACTATGAAGAAGATTAATTATTAGGTAAATAAATACCTTTTAGGGTCAGACCAGTTAAGGAGATGTTTGCAAAGAATGCTCACTACAGAAAAACACTCACTGTCTAGTAGAAGGCTCACTACCCAGATTAAAAAGAGTAAAAGGTTAAAAAAATCAACCACTAGTCCACCTCTACAATTTGACTAAAATATATTGGATATTGTATACTCATTGATTTCATTAGCTGAGACACAAAAGTCCACACTGCATATCCTCTTACTTTAGACTTACTCATATCCATGCATACAAGGAGATATATTCTCTTTTACCATATCAATTTTTCACTCCCTCAATAATTCATCTGTCATTTACAGCATCCTTATACTTACAAATTGCCAAGGTTTTTTAATCATCTTAATTGGACATAATTCAAATAAGGTTGAAAATTAACATTCTCATAGTGAAAAGAAATGAGAAAGTGGACTGTGTACATATTGACTAGGACAAAAAGATGTACACCATAATCATTAATGTTCAATTTGCATTCACCGAAGCTTTTTATGTGAAATTGTAAGCACCCATGGTCAACCAAACCTAGAGTAAAGACTATGATCATAACTTGAACACATGCCTTTGAATCACAAAAACTAGCACTATCTCAACTAAAATGAAGATAAGAACATTGTAAGAACAATTTAAAATGCTCAACACCATAAACTAAAAAGCGAAGAAGTATGGAGCATGCATTTCTCTTAAGAAACTCTGCCAGACACTATCACAGACTGGTGAACACCAATTCCTTTGAACTGCAATTCGAAGCACAAAAAACATAACCAATTACCTCTAAACACTAATCAACAACATATCCAACGTAAGGTTGTACTGTAAGTTTCAAAGATCAAATTTTTAGACTTTGGGATCAAATTGTAAGTCAACATTAAGGGAGAGTGTGTTAGTAACTAATGTTGAAGTGATCGACTACTTTACTGGTTAAAGATTTCTCATGCATTCATCCATGTAACACCATGTTGCATGCGTAATTATAGTTTAGGTATCTGTAGGCATTAATCATACAAACTCCATGAAGCTAATAACAAGAGTTACCTTAAATTGTATTAATTTGATTTATTGTATGCACCAAATAAACCATGAGCTCGATGTTTAGTTTATATGCTAATCTGTGAGTCCATATTAGATGCATGTAACATGAAGCTCATTTAAAACCTAATTGAGCGGTTATTATCTCTATATAAAGATCTCTTATTGATTGAATCTTATAGGCAGAAAAAAACCTCTTAATGGAGGTATGATGTAATTGATCCTTGAATGAAAAAAAAATATATTATTAATACGTGTTTGGGTTATAAATTTATGTGTGCTATGTTTTCCCCCTATTTTTTCAAATCTATAATATCTTCTGCTCATATATTAATAGACTTCAGGCTTGATCTCTCTATACAATGAAGACGAGCCATCATATGCAGTTTGTCTCAAGTAGAGGCTAGGTGCTTGAAATATTTGCATGAATATTTTTCCCTAGTTTTTGTAGTGTTGTTTTGGTCTCAAAAACTTGATCTCCGATAGTTTTCTTCAATATTTAAAGCATATTGCCCAGTTAATGAGATTCTTCTCTGGGAATAATCTTTTCTTCTATCTTACCTAACTTAACCTTGAACATAATATTGGTATTATCTACAAAAACATGTTTGTTTTGTACACAATTTTTTTTTTCGGTGGCTAACTACAAGTTTTCGATCATCATAATCTTCATGCCTCTTCCATACATGTTTAAAATCTCTACCAGAACATATGCCTTTATTCCAAACAAATCCCAATTCTTGATATAAGCGTATGGAGCTGAAAATGTTTGCAAGGGATTTGGAATGTATACAAAATCCAAGAAAAAATGTAGAGACTAACATAATTTGACCAACATTTTCTTTCTATTCCAAGCAACTGCAACCCGCAAACTAGAAGGCAAAATCAAAATGTCACGTAGTTGGCCATGCCCATTCATCATAGAACTTCAAGATTCCCCACCTTGTATAAGTGGAGAAATATTCTCTATCTCATCCAACCACTTCATAATTCTTCATTGCTCCCTTTATGCAATGCCAAAGCGAGTTTACTAATTGTAGATTTGGATAGTTGTACAACTAAGACATTTATACAACCAAAAACCAAATAACAATATAATACGATTATATTTTATGTGAAAAGTTTCTAGATCTTGAATTGCTATCTTCATAGAGAAATCTTATAGGAACATCACCTTTTCTTAATAGAACACAAATAGGAGAAAGACATTTCCTATTCTTTTATATTGTTTCATTCATATCATTATCTAATGAAAAGTATAAAACATCATATTGTCTTTCTCTTCTTTAATCTTGGGTGTTGGTATTATATTTATGATTTCTGAAGCTATGATAGTAATGAACAAGATATATAACAATAGATTATATTATTTAATTTTAAAGTACTACTTTGATAAGAGTCCATTCCATACTATTAATGTGCTGGAAAGTGATTAACATGAGATCAACAAATATTTCTAAGATCATGAGTGGAAGGACAAGTTAAAAAGCATCAATTTAATTAAAGCTTATCATTAAAATTTCATGGAATAAATTTAACTGGTAAGCACTCATTGCAAATGCGGTTTAATCATTTTGCATTGAAATGATTTTGTAACATAAGAGGTCTAATTTAGCACCATGTATTGTAAAACTATGCGCTACAAATCATGATAGTTAATAATAAGCTAGGATCGCATTAAAACAAAATGTAACATTCAATAAAAAAAATTATAATGAGTGCATTACCATAAAAGATAACAGCAACCATATGGATGAATTAATTCGAGGAGGGTGATTAAAAAGTGATGATGTGGATAACTATAAATTAAGAGTGTCCAATAGTCATTCCTAATGTTTATGGATCTATCTTATAAGAATGAATTAGTTCAAAAACATATAGGGGAAGAACACCGATTAATGCTCATGTTCCAATTGTCGATTACTCCTTGCTCACCCATCTCCCCACTCAATAACTTTGAAAAAACCAAAAGAATAATAACTAGCAGCCCATTAATAATTGTATCATGTACCAATAACCACCTTCTTGTGCCAACAGTTGAGCGACAACTACAACATTTGTGCATACGTATTGGCACTCGGACATTTGTGCTTGAGAATTTGAAAATTTTAAGGTGGTTGTAGTGCATGATTATTGGGACATTTTAAGTAGTATCAAGCGACACTTGAAATGACTACTTTCTGACCCTTATACACATAATAGATCCCGTGTAAATTATTACTACCTAGAAGAAAAAACAATATCTTTAAATAACCCCAACCAGAAAGGGTTTGTTCCGTGAAGGCAAATCCTAGATGCGGTTATCACTACCCATGAAATCATTCACTTGATGGATAGAGGTAATAATGCTGGCATGGCGCTTAAACTGGACATTTCTAAGGCGTATGATAAGGTGATTTTGAAATTCCTGTACGGGGTGCTAAAAAATCTTGGCTTTAATGCAAATTTCATTAGAATTGTCAAGGAGGCAGTGGAAACTATGGAATTTGCGGTGTTTGTAAATGGTTCTCCTTGGGGGTCCTTTAATCTAGAGAGGGGCTTGCGCCAAGGTGACCCTCTATCCCCTTATTTGTTCCTCCTTGTGGCTGAGGTGTTGGCTCATAATTTATTGAGACCGGAGGCTTCTGGACACATTGTCGGATTTAAATTGGCTTCCACTCTTCCTCTTGAAATCATTGAACAATTTATGGACAACACGTTTCTATTTGGGAAAGCTTGCATCAGAGAAGTGAGACAATGGGAAGCTCTGTTGAATGTTTATGCGGAGGCTTCGGGTCAGGTGATTAATTATAGTAAAAGAAAAATTTACTTCTTTAATTCTGAACAAAGAACCCAATTGAAAATCATAGAATGTATTGGTTGTAAGGGTGGTATAATTCCTGACACCTATTTAGGTCTCCCTCTCACTCTGAAGGAAACCTCCGACCCTTTCTGGAACTCCATACTCAAAACAATGCAGAAAAAATTGGCTGGATGGAAAGGTAAGGTCCTAAGTAATGTGGGGAAGCTCCAACTTCTGGCAGCGGTGCTCCAAGGAATACCTATTTACTTCCTATCTCTTTTCAAAATCAATGACAGAACTACAGAGAAATTAGAAAAAATCCTACGGAACTTCCTTTGGTCCGGAACGGAGGAAAATACTGAAATGAACCTGATTAGCTGGGAAACGGTTTGCCAACCTAAGAAGGTGGGAGGGCTGGGAGTGAGAAAGGTAAAAGATCTTAATAAGGCGCTAATTACCGATCTTAGGTGGCAACTCTTTAAAGGTAACTCTGGTTGGTGTAAGGCCAAATACTACTTAAATGACCAATTCCCCGTGGGCCAAAACTACCCCACTGGCTCTAAATTCTGGAATTTCATGGTGAAAGGTAAAGGATCCCTCCTCAGAGGATTAAAATGGGTGGTGGGTGATGGAAAGTAGATAAGCTTTTGGGAGGACTAGTGGGTGGGAGATAAACCTCTCAGTAGAAACAAACTTAGTCTCCTCAGGAATCGCTTGACTTCTCATTTTGGAGACAAAGTTAGTGAATACATTTCTCAGGATAAGAAATGGAAGAACCTTGCTAATGCTTACCATGGCCAGGAGCATATCCCACCCCACATTCTGAAGCTACAGAAACTGATTGCTGAGATCAGGATCCCCATCTCTCAAATTGTTGACAAGGCTGTGTGGTGTCACAACAAATTGGGGGAGGTTACGGCCAAATCTGCTTACCTTGCTAACATTAAGGTTTTGGCCGATGAGATGAGTTGGGGAAAGGTTTGGCTTCCCCAGCTCATCCCCAAAATAATTTTTTTCTTGTGGACCGCTCTTCATGGAAAAATCCTTACGTTGGACAACCTTCAGAAACAGGGAGTCCAGCTAGTCAACAGGTGTGTTCTTTGTAAAATGCAGGTTGAGACAATAAATCATATTCTTATTCACTGCCCTTATGCTTCTTAGGTGTGGGGTAAAATAATGAACAAACTGCAGTTGGAATGGGTCTTTTTGGAGCACTTAGACCAATTCATTAATAACTGGGGTCAAATAGCTGAGCACCCTCTCATCAACATCCTTTGGCGTCTATTACCCCCACATGTCTGCTGGGGTCTATGGAAGGGACGAAACAATCATATTTTTAGAGGAGAAGACAACAATGTTGAATGAACAGTGTGGATAACTGTGAATCTACTGAAGGAAAACCTGGACACCTGTCGCTAGAAACCCACCGCCCCCGTCCCCCCAAGGGAGTGGAGTGTATGATAGCTAAGGAATGGGCTCATCACACATCCTTCTCCGTGACGGACAATTCCAAAATTCTGACAAGACTAAACACTAAATGGTCACCCCCGGAGGAATACATAACCAAGCTGAACTTTGATGGCGCTGCCTCCAATGGTATTGTTGCGGGAGGAGGTATTCTTAGAGATCAAAAAGGTCACCTGATCCTGGCCTATGCAGTCCACCTAGGGAAGGGGTCTAATAATTTGGCTGAGATGTCTGCCCTCCTATAGGGTCTAAAGGTGGCGTCTGATATTGGGATTAAAAGATTAAGCATAGAAGGTGATTCTAAAATTGTAATTGAGCTAGTTAAAGGGAACTATACTACTGGCTGGATCCTGGCAAATGTGTTGCAAGACATCTATTCGCTGCTCCCCAAGTTTGATGACTTCAACCTTTAGCACATTTACCGTAAAGGTAACACGGTGGCAGACATGCTGGCGACCATGGGTCTTGAGGTGAATGGCTTAAGATGTTGGAGAAACTTAAACTCTCTACCCAAGCATGTTATTCGGCTTGTGGAAAAAGAAAGCAAATTAAATGATGTCTAATGAGGCAGATGTTGATTGGTCAAGAAAGACGGCGGGCAAGTCCACGAGGTGCCGCATCATTTCAAATTTTATAAGAGATACGGGATTTGGTTATATTAATTATTGCCAGCTTGAAAGACGAGCTATCAATGTCATTTTTAGAAAGAGTATGAGCTTTTTCAAATTAAAAGAACACGTGGAGCATAACACGCGCAAGGGAAAGAATGATATGACTGATGTGATTAATTGTAACATCAAGCCTTTATGGCGATATCATTTCTCCACATGCAAAGCTTATTCACTTATATCAGCCAACCACGTGAATAGTATGGGCAAACTCTGTGAGAAGGCAGGCATTAAAACCACCTGGTTTTTCGTCTGGAGACAAATTTGCTACATTTGTTGGGTTAATAGCTCTGCTCTGGTGAGGGTTTTGCTGAAAAGAGGAAGGAAAGGTGGGATGTCGGTTGAGACCAAGGATGAAGACTTGCCTAAATACAGCTCGGAGATGGGCGGAGATATGGTGCGGGTGGAACCCGCTAGGATCGAGGATGAATTAATCAAAAATATATGCGTTCTCAACTGCCTTAAGGAGGGTGGTTTCTTCCCGTTCATGAAGGCTATGTGCGGCAGTGAAGAACTGGTCTCTCTGTAGTTGGTAAAAACTTGGGATGAGCGCAAAATAACAATAAATGGTATAACCTTTGAGATTAATGAGGAGGTTATAGCGTAGGCCACAGGTCTCTCCATAGAGGGGAAAAAATGGAAGAAGATCACCAAAAGCCGAGACGACACCCATATGAAAAGATTTTTCAAAAAAATGGATATTCCTAAACGTTTTAGGGGAGGATTCAACAGAATGACTCTGCCTGACCCATGCAATGAAATGTGCCTCATTTTGATGAAGTACATCACTCTGGAAGGCCACTTCGGCACCTATCACAACTACTATTTCCCTCTCCTCAACCACTTCAGGTACAACGATTCCATCTCCTTTCCATTTTTTCTGCTCCATTCGATGGAAGCTTCTGTTTTGGAAGTCAGAGAAAAAATGAAATCCAGGCAGAATTATTGTATTCTCCACTAGGGCTTAATGCTATGCCTTTACAATTTCCATTTAGCCCTCTGCCCACCTCAGACTGTTTCTCTCCATAACTTTATGCAGTATCCTGTGAACCCTAATGAGCTTCAAGTCACTCTCTCTAACCCCACGACTTCTTCCAAAACCCATGTTTCCAAGAAGAATAAGCTTAGTTCAGCCGATAGTGACCAAATCACCATTGAGTCTGAAGGAGAGGAGGAGGAGAATGATAGTAGACGGAGATCTAACAGAATTACTACCAAAACTAGATACAAGCAAAAAGTTGTGAGAAAGAGGTGCACTGAAGAGGATGAAGAGGAAGAAAATTTGGAGGAGGAAGAAGATATCAAGCAGGCCACTAGGGGGAAATCTAAAGTGGGGAAGAAAGTTAAGGTCGAGGAGAAAGAAAGGGAAAAAAAGAAGCAAAGCCCTATTGTGAATGGGTCTGTGAAAAGCCATGACTCTCAAGTCTCTGCCAGTTTTGGTCTCCCCACCTTCAACCTTTTGAAGAAAAAACTCTTCAAGGAGACAAAGGCAGACTCTCCGCTCCTAGCTCCACAGTCCCCTAGCCCTCAAGTGGTCATAAATATCACCCCGGAGGACCCTAAAAAAATAGAGGAGAAAATGCCTGATGTTGTGAGTAACACCCCCATTGCTACTGGTCTTCAGGAGCCCCTATTGCTGTCTGACCCTAAGGTGGAGCTAAAGGAAATGAGGGTGGAAATTAAAAATCTCAGGGAAAGCTTTAACAGGATTGTAGACTTTGCTGTGAAGGTCATGCATGCAGCTGCCACTACGCTCCAACTCCTTCATATAGAGAAAACGAACCCAGGAGGTAAGCGAAAGGATGAAGAACTGTACCAGTTCCTCGGGGACGACTGGCTTAAGCTCCTGTTGAAAGGCGAGGAAGGTAATCCCAAGTAGCTTCCTTTTCCTTTGTTTATGGTTAACTTTTTTGCCTGGACTTGGTGTGGCGATGTGGGCCTGTTAGATCTTCGTTTATTCTCAAGTTTTTGTAATCTACTGGTTATTACTATTAATGCTAACTTTACTGATAATTACTACCACAGGTTGGTTACCAACCTCATGGTGAGGTTGGGGCCTGTTAGGACTTTCAGGATGTTTATTACTGTTAATGATAACTTTACTGTTAATTACCACCACAAGCTGGTTACCAACCTCATGGTGAGGTTGGGGCCTGTTAGGACTTCCAGGCTAGTTACCAGCTCCGTGTTGGAGTTGGGGTCTGTTGATTTTCTTTCTTGGTTTTTGGTTTTTAAAATTGGCATAGGCTGAGGGTTTGTTGTGTGTGCTTTGCTGGTTATCAGCACTCCTTGTGCTGGTTTTTTGTTCAGATCAGCCCCCAGTTTTGGCTGCTTTTTAAAATAAAAAACAATATCTTTAAATAGTTAAATTTCATACATATACAACAAAGAAATTGTTGAAAACTAATGTACCATTAAAGATGTGTCAATGAAGAAATTGTTGAAAACTAATGTACCATTAAAGAGGTGTTAGTGAAGAAATTGTTGAAAAGTGTAAATGTAAAAGTGGTCAACAGTCAAATTCACGACTGGGTCCCGTAGCATGAAAACTTTCCATACACTGCGAGTACCATTTAAGATGTGTCAATGCACGATATTGAGGATTTGGTAGGGTTTAGTGTAAATGTAAAAGTGGTCAACAATTAAATTCACGACTGGGTCCCGTAGCAAGAAAACCTTCCATATACTGCGAGTCAAAGTCCCTTGTTCTGGAAAAAATTGTCGGGGAGAAATACCGTAGTGCAATGAATAATACAAAAGACAGTTTGAATGGGCTCTCTGTTGTCGGTGTTTGACAGAGTAATTCAACTCCACATTGTAAATGACATCCTAAACGACCCAAAGACTCGTACAATACACGCAATAAGAATGAGAGAAAAGGAAACGAAACATACAAAGCACGCATTGACTGGGCTCTCTAGTGCCTTATGATAGATTGCGTAAATGACACAACATAGCCACAAGAACTCTATATAATCTCCTCCTCACCATTCGTTTTGGATAACAAAGATAAGCTGCCTATAACTGTTGCCCTGTCGTACTATACAACGTCCTGCTGTAGTGGAAAATTGTGGCTGTAGAATGGCCAGTCGCGCTGCTGCAGTCCTGGGTCAAATAAGTGAACCCCAAGTGAGAATTGCGAATTCATAACCACAAATAATGATAAAGGGGTTCCATCTCCAATTAAATAAAATTTCCAGTTGGATCTGTTTCTTCTAAATTAGAGATAGGTGATTTGTAGAATGCAACCATGATCTAATGATATTGGTACATACAGCGATTATATATATATATATATATATATATATATATATATATATAATAAAAATAATAATATAATGTAGTAAAATTTAATTTAATTTCAACTGTGTAAAAAATTCTGCTAAAAGAGAGTCAACTTTTTCTTCTTTTTTACGTTGAGTTGTCATCCTTGAGGTAATGAGTTTCTAGTTTGGAGAAAAGAAATTATGTGTCAAATTTTTATCTAAAAAGGTACTCTTATTTTCTTACTTGAACACTTCTCATTTTACCAATGAGGAACTCACCATCTATAGGCATGCAAAATATGAATTTGTTTGTATATATGAGATTGTCTACACCTAGCATAATTTTGTGCATTGGCCATTTACAAGACTTTTCATTAAGTAGGATTAAGTAACAAGTAGTTGATTGATTGTTTCTTTCTGTCACTTCTCCATAAATTTTACATAAGCAATCCTGGAAAAACCTTCTGCTCTTGATAGTTCCCCATTTTTTTTGAATAATAGGTATTCCAATAGAACCGTTGGCCATACTCTCATTAGTCAAATATTTCCAGTTTAATAAAAAATAAGATTACATTCCTAGTTTTCAAAAATCTTTCTTTTAAAAATTTATATAGACTGTCACTTTAGGATTTTAAACAAAATTATAAGTTCTCACTTTAGAATTTTGATATCTAGTAAATACAATTCAGGATTGGAACCCCTGCTTTCTCCTAAAATTGTATATAAATCCAAAATATTAATAAAATTATGATACAAAACTATATTTAGCAACAACCTAATTACAATAATAAATACATAAAGAAAGTTAAAAAATAATAATTACATAATTGCAACACACAAAACTAATAATAATAATAATAATAATTATTATTATTATTATTATTATTAGAACTATATTCACCATAAAAAATACAATAGTAAAAACATATACAAAAGTCAAGATGTCAAACTGCATATATGTATTTATTGGTATCGTGACATTGACTAGAGGAGTTCAATAGTGGATGTATGTGACGAATATTCATTCTCGAATGCAATGTTCAAAGCACTCATTGACTGAGTTCTTTACTGTTAGTCTCTGACGAAGTACTTTCAATCCAATCTGTAAATGAGGAGACGTGTACGTAATGCTTGTAGGATCTATGCATGGAAACCAAAGTAGGTTAAACTTTAATATGGGCAGTCATTCTATTATTGTTATTCCGAATGGTATGATATTGGTGTTAATGGAGGTTGTACGGTCTACTTTCAAACGATATTGATCTGCTTGGAAAGTTTTCAAATTTTAATATTACACGTATCATTTGTAAAGGAAGTCATGTGGCAAATTGGATTGTTAATCTAAACTTGAAGATATTTTGTTATGACTTCCTACTCATGAACAAAGAATTCAGCAATTTCCTTGTATTTAAAAACTTAATAAATTTATTAAAGACGTTAATTCAAAGTGGAAGTTTCAAAACTGCGCATTTATAAGTTCATCCCAATTTTCATTAGGGCCTGCTTGTTTGCTGGAATTGACTAGGAATTGAAAAACATGAATTGATTTCCCTTCTCAAAATTGAATTCTCAATTCCAATTCCATGCCTCAATTCTAATTCCAGGTTATGAGGTGGAATTGAACAATGCTCATTTTGAACAAAAGTTCTGTGTGGTTATCTATCTTTTAGAATTGAATTTTAATGTTTTTGATTGTTATGATTGTGATTGTTTGTTGTTTACATTTTATCATTTTGAAATGATCTCTTTTTTACTCGGGTAATCTAGATATAAAGATATGGTATTTAGATTTTGTCGATATTTGAATCATTTCCTGTTGTTTTAGAAAAAGTTTATATTCTTAGATGTTTAAATTCATAAATTTATAACTTTATTAAGAAAAGATAAAAATATTTCTATTAATTTACTGAACCTTAGAATCTTCAAGATTGTAGATAAACAATGAAGATTTAAAGTTTTCTTCAAGATGTAAACATTTATTCTATAGTGAGAGTTTGAGTTCACACCTTTGGGTCATATCTACATTCACATATCTCTCCATCTACATGCAAATATGATCTCTTTGGTTTATTCAAGTTATCTAATTTTTTTTACTATCTATAGCATCATTATTAAAAATATAATTGGATGGATATCAATTATCTGAAAGGGAGTTGTTTTCCTAGGTAAATAAAAAATGTAAATGTTTTGAAGAAGTTTTTGATTAAACAAAAAAGTGTTTTGAAGGGACCCTAAACCCTTGACACAAAAAAATAACAACTAAAATTTCTAATCGCTAACCATTAGCAAAACAACAATAGATCAAAAGCACAAAAATAAGGGGACCCAAGCCCCAAAAAACTTATAAACTTTTTACAAGACTATCATAAATTTGCAAAACCATTAATACTACAAACCTTCTTGATGATACCGGCAATGAGGGTAGTCCCCTTGTCTTTTATTCTCAATTTGATCACATGTCCAAGAATTGTAGCCATCTCTTTCTCCTTCCTAGTCAGGCTTTTGTCCTTAGTAAGGGCTTTGTCCTTCTTCACCGCAATGGAGGTGTCTCTTCCAAATAACACAATCTTCAATTTCAAGGAAAAATCCTTTAATGCCATTAATTCTCTTATGAAGATTGTGTTCTTTAGAAGAGATGCCTTCATTCAATCCATCCTTAGTAGGGGCAACATCTTGTAAACTGTCCCCCATTAATTTAGGGAGCTTCTACTTCTCTGTGGTATTTACCATCTGTTACATTTGGTTGGCATCATGCGTCTCAGACCTAGTTCAATTGACTCTTTCTCCACGTACATGTGCTTCACTTGCACCCTCAACCATGCGCAAGCTCTCAACCTCTCCACCAGTATCGTTCACACCTTCGTTACTTCCCTTGTACAGGTACTCCTTCCTCCATGGAGCTTTTTATTATGGCTCCCCTATCCGTGGTACCCCTAATATGACCAAGTTCTTAATCTCCATTTGGGAATTTTCAAATAGTTCTACAACTTCCCTCTAGAGGTTTGTTTCCTCGTCATCCTCCTCTCATGCGGAGGGCAGAGATAGTTTTCTCTAGATATGAAATCAGACTCTACACTCTCCTCGCCCCTCACCACTCGTACTTAAGGATTTCTCGCATGGTTGGAAAGATCCTCTCCTACCTTGCCGGGGAGTGGTAAGTTTCGTGTAATTTCCTCACACTTACATATTTTAGGTTGTTTACTACCTTCCCCATTGGTAGCCATTTTCCTCTCGCCACTTTAGATTTGGCTGAGACTTTGGCTTCTACTTCACGGGGGAATTTCAGATTCCTTGATGATTTTATACAACCATTGTCACCTCTCACTTTACTCCTTAATGAAAAATTATCTTCACACAAATGTTTCTCCTTCTATCTCTTCTGCTATCTCTCTCCTTGTATGTCTCCTTGTATTCTTGTTTGATAGAAGGTGCATTAATTATTAGAATTGTCAAAAGTATGACATCTTCTTGTGTCACACTCCCCATCTCTATGGTTCCTATCCTCATACTATTATAGTATATGTTTCCTATAGTACCCGCGCTCCCTCACCACTCATTTTTATTTGAATTTGATCAAGTTGTGAGCCAACAATCTTAGAAGGCTTCCAAAAAGTTCATACACCAGAGTGTTCATTGTGAGTTTGGAATGTATTGTGTTAGTTGGGACCATTCTCTCCCAAGCCTCCCACTACACGTACTAGTCACCTGTGACTTATCATGCGTGAACCAAATCCCCTTTCAAATGGTCTTCTTGGGTTTCTTCCATGTCCTCAGCATCACTGTCAGTCACTATTATTTTTCTAATCAAAGTTTAAATCATTATTCTTCCATCCTTACTATTTGTATTTCCCCAAATCTTCATATTCAAACTTCGCAATGATGCCAAATATTTTACTCCCTATGGGGTATATTTTTTTACACATAGAGTAAACATGTAGATTCAAATAATAACAAGATTAACATAATAATTCAAAATAAACACAATGCACATAGTATTGAAAGAATGATATACTTTTATTCCATGTAATTTCATACTAAAAAGCAACATGTTCTTAGTCCCATATTACATATATAAAGGTCCTTACGATTTTTTGAGTTTACCAACCATCAGTTCCTAGAACTACATGAGAAACAATTATAATTACATAGCCATCACTAATCAAAAGATAAAATATTATTCTTAGTGACTAAACTATGGCTAACAAAATTCCCATTTCTTCCGAAAGGTCTAGTCTAGTAAAGATTATAGCATACATCAAACTTCCAACTACACTATAGTAAGGTACTCTTCTCATGTCTTCCATATTTTATATGGAAGTACCTGACAATCTGAAAAAACAACTTTGTTCCTACTATAAAAGGAACACATAATCCAGTCTATAATCCTACATGTTGAACATCTGTAAATCTAAGTTCACATACTGCCACAACATTTTATTTATTCTATCTCTTCTAATTTCAATGCTATGAATGTGTTTAGTTACACCCAGATCTTTTATCTCAAATTGAATAGGAAGTTGAAACTTAATTTATACTATCTTACCTTTCCCTTTATCAATGAATAACATATCATCAACATATAATGCAATGTATAGGAAATTTCCACCATTAGATTTATAACAAACATAATTATATGATGTAGAATGCTCAAGTCCCAATCTCAACTCATATGTGTCAAATTTCAGGTAGTCCAAAAGTCTACCCTCAATATGTAAGATTTGGGTATTGTTGAATGTGATATTCAAGATTTTGGGTTGTTCTTACAAAATTGTGGGCACCAGAAGCTTCTTTTAGTTGATAAATGACCAATCATTCTTTGCTAGGGCTTTAATTTGATTGGGTATGAATGTAATGTTTGGATGATTTCTTGGTCAAAAAACCCTACTTTTTCAAATTATTTTTCATGTTTCTACTTTGTTATACTAATGGAAACAATTGAAGTTTCTATTGGAGTGCACTTTACTTTTATTTTTATAATGCTTACTTTCAATGTAGTTTTTTTCAAGCTATTTGTGTTTACACAACAATCCAATATCATGGGATTAGCTCCAACATTAATAAAATAATAGTGTCACCTATGAGAGGGTGGAGAGTATCCAATTATCAAACATTTCAAAGGATACATAAATCTCTTTTACACATAGAGATTTGTACAAAGGAATGCAATATATAATATATTGCAATGTACTTTACTTTTGCACCTTTAAAGATAGGTACATATCATGAATTTATTTCTGAAATGTATTAATAAAATCAATGACTATTTCTATAGGAATGAATGGAAGAACGAGGTAAAAATAATAGATCTAATTGAATGCATAAGTTTTAAATTTAGTTGAATGCATAATCATTCAAAAATCATAGAATACAATTAATAGGTAAGCACTCATTATATATATAGTCTAACTATTCTTCATTAAAACTATTTTTTTTACATAAGTGGTAACATTTATATAACCATGCATTGTAAACCTAGGTGCTATTAATTATATTAGCTAAGGATAAGCTAGGATCTCATTAAAATCAGTATGAAATTCAATAAAAAAATATAGTGAGTTCCTCACAATAAAAGATAGTATAAAATTATATTTAGATTAATATCGATATTATAAAAAGTCAAGTTTGATTAAAATAGACAAAGAGACAACTATGAAGCCATATTACTATTTTCTACTCTACAATGTGATGTTGAAACTAATTTGTTTGGAGTATTGAGAGGTTGTCATCTAAAAATAGATGGTAAAGTAAAATCAATGATTTAAGATAGATGTGGAGACATGATCTATAATTTCAAAATCCTAGAACTAAACTACATGCAAAATCTAATCTTTGGACACTTTTATCTAACATAGAAATGTCCACTATTAATTTCCATGTTTATGATCCATAGAACCTATTTGTTTATGTTTCAACTTGCTTAAACCAAATTTGTTGTGGCAAAAACTATCCTTAGTTTTTCACTTCAGATGAAGGGAATACATCTCACCTCTTTGACAGCATTAAAGAACCATGTGATTAGGGGAGAGGGCCCTAAAGTAGACCACTCTAGCTTTGTGTCTCCCAAAATCTGATGTGGGTATTTGAAATCACTGTCTATATTTTGTACAACAACCTATTTTTCAAGTCTCCTACTTATAAATTTTGTTTTGAGTGCACATTTTCAAATATCATCTCGCATTAGCATTCTTTTTTTGAGGAGTCCAAAATGGTCCCCAAAAAGTAAAACCAATAGTTCTACACTGAGTCATTTTTAATTGGTATGTTGATGTGGCATCACATAATTTGCAACAATTTTAGATTTAAGAAAGTCTTTATGAGAATAAGTATTGACAATTTAAATACTCAACTAAGGAGCTTCTTTATCGACTATGTATCCGCTAAAGAAACCTGCTCTAGTATAAGACCATCTCCCCTAGTGTAAGAGCGTAAAAAACAAGTGAATTAAATAATGTAAAGGTTAATAGAATTCAAATAGATTTATGTGAAAGACAAATTGTGTCATTAAATGTAGATCGTTTGATGACTAACAAGACTTAAGATGAAGCCCTTATTTAGGACTCGTGGCTAAACATCCAACTAAAACGTAAGCTATATAAAGACAATTGAAAAAGAAAAACTAAGTGTCCCTTTAATAAGATATGCATTTTAGTTTGTTGTTTAGACGTTTCCTTATTTAAATACTAGTGTGACGAATCAAAACCTTTATTTAAATACTAGGGTGACAAATCAAAACCTTTAATCTATAAATTGGATGTAAAACTCCTGTAATGCCCCGCCTGGGAACCTAGGAGAACTTAACCTAAATATGATACTAAGTTCACGGAATATTTTTTTTTTAAATGTTTACAAACAATAATGATAACAATGCGGAAGCAACATAATGAAGTACATGACATACATGAAATACAACACATACAAGGATTACAACTCTCGAGGGTTCCTTGACGTAGAATTACTTAAACAAACTAATCTACGATTATAATAATATAGAACTGACATAAAGGTTACATAATCTGAAACCAATAACATACATCTCAATAATAAAGATTACATATACCTCTGATACCATAAGGTATACCACCTAATCAAAATCCACTGCACAAGTCGCAGGGTATGTAATAATACATAATAGACAATACAATGGATCCTCCAAGGATGATAACCAATAAATACATATGGTACAATACACATCTCAAGTAACTGATCAAGTCTCCAAAAGACTAGGAAGATAAAACTGCAACAAGGAACAACCAAGCATGAAGAAGAATCCG
>MU223372.1:1917222-1927422 GCA_018584345.1 Thuja plicata | reverse complement strand
TGTGGATCTCACCGAAGCAAGTAACTACGACTCTGTCCCATACCATACCAAACACAACAGACAGAAATGCAAAGCATACAAATGATCCATGTGCATATAAATATCGGGTCAGTATTGTCAGAAAACCATAATCAAAATGACGTCCTAACATAATCATAACGATTATGAAATAATCATACATCATATGCAAAAAGGTTATATAATACAACTAATCATGGATCAATAGCCTAATAAAAATTAAAGCATGACCATCCTTAAAATCACCTGAAAAGCCAATACATACATACTACGGTCTAAAAGATATCATAAACTGATACAGCCAGATAGACAAATGGGTAGGTATTACAACTCCTATACCTAATAAGTTTCATTTAAAAATGGAAAATCCAATATTATGAAGTTTAAACCTTTAATCTATAAATTGGATGTAACATTCGTGTACCTAATAAGTTTCATAAAAATGGAAAATCCAATATTATGAAGTTTCGTAGCGGGTGTGGATATATCTAGGGAAGAGAACTATCTGAGCAAATTAGTGCAAAGTAGTGTAAACCCTTTAACAGTGGACGTGGATAAGTATGAGGATGTACATTAGTATATGGATCTCTCCAAGGAAAAGAACGGTAGGGACGAATTCGTAAAAAAAGAAATTATTAAAAAGTTGGGGTCGATGTAAGAGTGGTCAAGAGTCAAAGTCTAGGTCTCGGGGCAAGAAAAACTTGCATTTGCTTCTTTAAGTCAAAGTCCTTTGTTCTCCAAGAAATTGTAGGGGAGAAATATACGGTACTGAATCGAACGGATTTTATTAAAAGAATTCAAACTAAGTGATAAGTGTGAGGCGTAGATTCATTCCTGGGTGCAACCAATGATACCAAACCAACATTGAATGTGCTCTCTACTGTCGGTGTTTGACGGAATAATTCAAAGTCACTCTTTAAATCAAATCATAATATGCTGGACAAAGCTTTGCTACTGCCAGTTGAATAGTGATGGCCTGAAAGAGCTTAATTCTAATGAGGATGAGCTCATTATTGATACTCTTTTGTAAGTAAGATTACCGAACAAGCTTTCGCCCTGTTAGAAATGTGTCCTGGGCATCTGCAAGGGATTCCTCTCCAAACCTCTTGTTAAAATGGGGTCTCGGGTAGATTCTCAACTTACTAGATGTGAGGACAAGTGGTCTTCCTCTAAGGGAATACCACCTGTCATAACCCTACATTTAATAATAATTTTCACTTAACTTTGTAAAAGTCTTTTCAAAAAAAAATTAACCTAATCATGCATTGTGTGGACATTTTTAAACGTGGGTGCTAAATTTACGGTAACCGAAGAGTGGGGGTAAACGGTTTCTTAAAACGATAACATGTTGTGGGAGAAGACATGTTTTGAAACTGTTTTTATTATTTTTACCCTGCCGCTAAAGCGATAGGTAGGGATATGAGCACCAGATAGATTTACAGTTGGAGGCTATCTGATTGCAGAAACTGATTTTGAATTCTCTTGGCTTTCTTTTTATTTAGGTATGGAGAAGAGAGCAGCAGACGGGGTGATTCTTCATTGTTGTCCTAGTTTTCTATATAGCCATCTGGCAAGTTAGAAGAGGGAGTCATAGTGAATTATGAACGAGCCGAGGGGTTTAGTTCATAATTTAATGGAAGTTAGAATCTTTTCTATGACTATGGAATTACAATTCTTGAGCTAGATAGGAATTAAAGAAGCCTCCACCAGTTACATTGATAAGAGAATGGTGGACTAAAGAAGAGCTTACTCTCGACTCTGTACTGGGGAAAACACTTCAATGAACAATCAATCTGGTATCAAAAGGGAGCTCCATTGGATCAGATTCAGAGGGAAACGTTAAATCGATAAAATAACTCTACAAAACTATACCATTTTTCTCCACATGTAAAAAAATTGGTAACCTACCCTCTAATTTGTAAGAATGTGTGAGCCTTGCAAAAAAAAATTGAGGATACAAACACTAATCATAGTAGCAAATACCCATAGTACTCATCTCTTTTTCTTTTTCTATCAAAGGGGGAAAATTCTTGATATTGTTGTGGAAACTTGTTTTTGTAATTCTTTATTTCCGTAACCGGTGCATCTCATTGATTTGGGATATGAACTGTCGGGCAGGTGAAGCCCAATTCTTAACCGTCACTATTGCAGTCAGCATTTCTGACTTGTAACGCATGTCTGTTGCTGATTCTTCTTTGTGTAACGACACTTGTAACCGGTGTTGGTTCTTTTATCTCCCTTCTTTCTGGTGGAGACGATATTAAGTAAGATTTGCATAGCCTAAGATTGTGTGTGGTAGTCTTGTAAAACATATAGAGTTCAGAGATAATAAAAGTAGAGAATCTCATTGTTGACAGTGGACGTAGCCTGTTTACAGGTGAAGCACTATAAAATTTCTCTGTCCGTGTGTTTTAACTTGTTTTTTTTTTATTTCTTCTTTTTAAATTTCAGTTTGAAATCAACAATTGGTATCAGAGCTGAGAGTTGAAGCTTGGTGCGGAATTTAGTTTTGGAAAACGGTGAAGTTTTTCGAAGCCATGGAAGAAACAAACAAATGGAAGATTGAGAAGTTCGTTGGGAAGAGGGTTATGGAAATTTCAGATGGAATCATTGTTGATTAAGCATGATCTCTCAAATGCATTTGGATGAAAAAGCCAAAGGGAAAGGTTCTTTATTAGACGAAGATTAGGAGAAAATGGATGAGAAAGCAAGAGCCACTATTTTTCTTTCACTTTCTAGCAACCTTCTCTTCAATGTCTCAGCTAAGAATATCACGGAGGAATTGTGGGACAAACTATCTTCCCTGTATGAGATTTCATCAATTTCCAATAAGGTAATCATCATGAAGAAATTGAATAATTTGAAAATGCGAGATTTCTATGGGTGTTAACATAGATGATGAGATCAAGGCTATTTTATTATTGTGTTCTTTATTGAATATTTGGGAAGGTGTGATGATGCCAGTGAACACTTCGGTGGTTACCCAAAGCAAGTTAAAATTTGATGATGTTGCAGCCAATCTTCTATGCAAAGACATGAGAAGGAAAAATCAAGAGCCCTCATCCAGTGATGCCTTGACTGTTGTAAGTACTGATAATAGAGGAAGGGGTCAAGATAGAGGTATAAATAACGACAAAGGAAGATTGAAGTCTAGGGGCCGAAATGGGTAATGTTGGTTTTGTGGAAAGCCACGTCACATAAAAAGGAACTGTTGGAACTACAAAAAGACTCAAGAAATAGTGAGCAATAACGAAGCCAACACAACATACCAAGAAGATGTCGGTGTTCTTATTTTAACCCAAGAAGAAATTCCAACTAATGTTAGGGTGCTTGACCCAGGTTCATCATTTCATGTGACTCCATAGAAGGAGTATTTCCAAAATCTACAAATTGGTGACTTCGGTAAGGTTTTTATTGCTAAGAATGAATCTTGTGATGTGATTGGAAAAGGGGATTTTTATTAAAACTAAAAATGGATATACTTGGTTATTATGTGATGTTAGATATGTTCCCTAGCTCAAACAAAATGTAATCTCAGCTGGACAATCGGGTTCTCAAGGTCGTGAAATTAGTTTTGAATCAAATCGATGCAAAGTTACAAAGGGGGCCTTGGTAATTTCTAGGGGCAGAAAATTACGCACCTTGTATGTAATTGAGAGTCATGTTGAAGTCGTAGTTGTTCATCGTGCTTCAGATTTGTCATTGTGTGAAATATGGACTGTCCAACAAAGTTCTTTGGATCAATTAGATGTTGAAGTTGATTATATTATTAATGATTATCTTAGTATGCTTGACAATAAAGGTTTTGGGGATCAAGTAGTTGATAGTGAGTAGGTTGATGCCAAAGAACCTAGGGCAAATAAAATTTCAATTGTGGTTCTCATTTGGGATAGAGTGTAGGTTGTGATCAATATTTTGGACTAGAAGAAAAATGACCTATTTGGAAGCTTGTGACTCTGTTGTTTTCAATTTCTAGCAAGGAATTTGGCTTTCTTTTAGTCATTTTTTGGTTTTTCATGTGGGTGAAAAGAGGTGTCCTTTCACAATCTTTGAATGTCATTGGATGGGGTCAGGCCGATGCTTTGACAAAGGTCGTAGCAAAGGAGAAGTTTGAGTTCTGTAGAGATTTTCTTGACATTTTGAAGAAGTAACTATAGCCTATTGCGGGGGATTTCTCTGATATCTCTCTCTGGTTCTTTCTCTGATGGTGATTGGTCTTCAAGTGGGAGATTGTTGGGCAGGTGGAGCCCAATTCTTAACCATCACTGTTGCACTCAGCTTTTCTGACTTGTAACACATGTTGGTTGTAGATTCTTCTTTATGTAATGACAACTTGTAACTGGTGTTGGTTCTTTTACCTCCCTTCTTTCTAGTTGAGATGGTATTAAGTAAGATTAACATAGCTATAGTATTGTGTGTTTTAGTCTTGTAAAACATATAGAGTTCAGAGATAAGAAAAGTAGGGAATACCATTGCTGAGAGTGGAAGTAGCATATTTACAGGTGAACCATTGTAAAAAATTTGTTTCTATGTGTTTGAACTTGTTTCTTCTATTTATGCTTTTTTTTTATTTGAGCTCTGATGTTATATGAAATATTTGTTCATTCTTGGTTAGAATCCATGGAATTTTCCTTGTCTCTAATTTTGCACATACACTAATGCCTCTTTATATTTGAAAGGACTGACGAAACCATTGAATGCCTTCTTCATCTTGTTCACAACCTTAAATTTAGAAGGCCTCCCTTCATGCCTATTATTAGTGAAATATGGCACCTCATGTATTCTATTTATTTCTTCAAGGAATCTTATGTCTGCTGAGATTCTTTACACTCCACGCTATCTTGGAATTACTTGTTCTATTGTCTGGCATTTGGATAATACATTTATCCTAAATTTTTTGAACCAACTATATGTTTTGTTAAGTTTAATAAGCGGAAAAATATTTTCAACTATCCATTTTTGAAAAATGGTTTCCACATACCATTAGAAAGATTCTATTTTTTACCCTCACGATAAGGATGCTGTCAAAGACTATTAAAATTGGCATTTCATCTTTCCGTTGCATTTTCCAGATAGTTTTCTAAGGTGATTTTCTTGAAAATATTTTGTACATATCTTTGCAATCAATGTGGCCTGTGAGACGACATTCCTTGAGGATTACCACCATGAGTTCTCTATGCTTTGATATATGCCTTGTTAATGTTTTGAAAGCTTCCAATTAAACGCAGGTAGGAAGTGGATAGTGGATGAGGAATTTGGCCTTTGTTAAATAATTTATCAATCGTGTTCCTCTTTTTAGCTAGGTAGATTCTCTATTTAGCTCCAATTCCATATAATATTGAGAAGCATGGTATCTAGTGCCAACAAAAATGATCTAAACTTGTTCCATTATTGTGTCAATCAAGTTCTTCAAACTACCATTGATTTGGTAAACATCGTAATTGTTCACAAAGTTACACAATTATATTATATCAGAACTAGTCCTTATAAATTTGAAAATTATAGTGGCATATAACACCACATTTTTTCCTTGACAAGTGTTTGTGGTTTTCCCAAATTGATTGAAACTATAATACATGTATGACATCAAAACACTTTGGATTTGGAGACATGACCAAGTTGAAACAAAGAAAAATATAACTTTAAGAGTAATGAGGTAAGTAGGTGAGGTGGCATCAGGCTGGGATGGTTGCATGTATAGGAGAGGACATCGGGTACAGTATCGTATCTAAATATATTAATCTCACAAGTATACATGCTGGATTCTGAGATCTCCTAATCTGGAATGCGTGTGATATTAAGCTTAGGACATTCTCACATTTCAGGTCATCATGATGTGTATTACTAATATAGTCTATTTATTCCCATATCCCCGTTAATCTTTTAACATTATACTGTAGCAGAAATTTGCCTTATAGCCTTACAGAGGATAGCATGGATTAAAGAGAACTAAATCTGAGGATTGCTCTGCAAATCAAGGAGTGGGAACGCCCAGTGACAGGGCCATATCTAGGGAGAGAAATGAAGGTATCTTTTAAGCCACTACCAGGCCACATAGTGAAGGCAATCAGATGGATTATTGGAGATGGAATTATGCTTTTGGAGGCTCTAAGACACATTTATCATACCTAGGTAATATCAACATTTATTTCAAATTTGGTATGATATGCTTCCGGATTATACATTACTTATCCAAATGGCATCTAAATTTCTCAAACCAGATTTCATGACAGAAGAGGAGCTTCATGTGGCTCTTAAAGGGTACTAGCTCCAAAATTTGAAGGCTTGGCTTGGTTGGCTTTTTCTGTCAGAACACCTAGAGGAAAGAAAAGAGTGTGCATGACTCTATGGCATTCTTAAGCTGGCTCTAGAGGGATGGAACCAACTACACTTGAGGAGAGAAATAATCAAATTTATGGACATACTGCCAAGAAGGATGGTGGCAAATGTGTTCCTATTATTTGAAAGAATATCCACTATACTGGCTCTCCTTGAGAAGGATGAAATTGTTAAGTCTCCTCCACCTACCATCTCTCCTACATCTTCGGCAACTTCCCAAGTTGGCAGAGGCCAATGCAAAGGGAAAGGTAAATTGGGGTTTTAATAAATCGGCTCCACTATTAGTTTTCTAAATTTTGGGTATTTCTTCGTCGGGGTCGGGTGTTTTTGTGCAATGGGCTAAAAGGAAAAGGATTAGGAATGGGTTTTTGTTTTACGAAGCAGCCATTATTGTAAGTCGTCATGCTTGGCATTTTGTATTGCATAAATGCCTATGGGTTTTCTTAGGCACTAAGGAAATTGGAATAAATATTAAATGTGTAACCACCATGCTCTACATTTTCTGGCTGAAATGCTCTTGCGGGTTTTTGGTGTAACTGGGCATTCTCCTTTGCTTGTAAAATCTTCAGAACTTGTATATTCCTTCTTTGTATTGGGCTGGGCTAGAGGGTTTTCTTCCCTGCTTCTTTCCCTCTTAAGCCCTTGAAGAAATATAATTAAATATTAATATATCATAATGGCTCTGCCATTTTTGTCTTTAAACAAATAATAATACAGGTATGATAGATCTAAATATTTTTATTGGTTGTATAATAATTAATAATACTTGTCCTCATGATAATTTAGTGGTAAATATTTGAGAATTAAGTTCTAGGAAAAGATATAAGTTGGAGAATTGGGGTCACAATTGATCACTTTACGAATTAGTACTTTTAAAATTAAAAAATCATATGGGTTTGAAGGTTTTGTGGCAAGTAGATAAAGAGAAATATCTTTAATAGAGTTTTATGGCTTAGAAAATGAATATTGAATTTGGACGTGAATGATGATTATAGGAACTAAATTATTGAAAATGATTAAATCAAAAAGAATTTGGGAATTTTAATTTGAATCTTCCTAAAATAAGATTGGAGCTTAGAGTTCATGATTAATAACTAATAACCCAATGTTTTATGAAGGCTATTTTGATTCGACAAGTGACTTACAACTAGATACCTAAGATAATATTGGAAAATCTTTAGGTTCTCTACAGTCTCGTGAATTTTGGTATATGAATTCTCTTGTATATTATGGAATGATTTGCATATAAGAGGTATATCTTGCATTTTATGAATGAAGTAAAGGTTTCTTATAATGATGCATGCATGACTGTAGTTTTGTGTTTCTTCATGATTATAATGTAAAATCATATTATGTTTTTTCATGAGTTTGAGATGGAATCATATTCTTTGAGATGGTAACCACAAGAAAGAAGTGTTACTTATATTGGTATATTTATGAGTTGTGCATATTGTGTGCTCATGTTTTTATTAATTATAGATTTATCATTGCATAAATTTTTTTACTCCTATTAGTTTTTCATTTTTAGTCCTCCTCTAGTCACGCTAGTTATCTTTCATGTTAGGAAATATTCTAGGGAAGTGTAACTACTTCATGGTAGGGTGGAAATACACTCCTATAATATCCTCTCCCTCCATGTCTTTGCACTAAATAGGTATCAGGTGTTCAAGTCAGGAGGGACTTCTCATTTGGTACATTATATTTCCTTGTAATCGACTCAGTGGTCTATTGTAATGATATAATGTATATATTTTTAGTTTATTCGATGACTCCTGTACAAACCTTGCATCATATGTAAATTAATTTCTTGTTTGGTCTATTCTTGTTTGACATACATTGATTTTTTCGACAAGTTGGTCATAATTATTTATAGTCTATTAGCTAATGTTTTCGACTGGTTTGTTGAAATGTTTTTTTTTTTTTAAATTTTGATGTAATACCTCATGTTGATATTATAATGGTGTGTTCAACGGTTTTGGTTGGTAGCTCTTCCTTTTTTATGGACTTATGTATTCACTCATTATGTTCGACAAGTTGATCGAACCTTGTACTTTGTCTTGGAAGTAAATGAAAATTATTTTGACTTGTCGATATGTGCATTAAACACTTGACCAAGTTGATCAAATTCCTTGTCTTTGGTATATTTCTTATGTGGCATATGTTATCAAAAAATTAGTCTTTACACAACCTTTAATTTCTTCTCCCATTTCCTATATTTTTAATAAACCCCTACTGGTATGTGGCATGTCAGTGTAGGGTCTTTTTTTTCTCCTCCTTTTTCTTTGCATCTCTCCCATGAATGGTTTTAAGAGGTCTCTCTCTCAGATCCTCCCTCTATGGGTGAGATATAGCTTGTTCTTTTTGTGGAGTGGATCCTAAAGGTGGTGGTTTTCTTGTAGCTAAAGTCTCATCTTTTTCTTGTTAGGAGAAGATTTTTGAGTTCTCTAGTGGCTCGAAAGAAGGCTTGGATATGGGGGTCCCTAGGATTTTATACTCTATTCTCCTAAGGCTAGATCTACTTTTCATGCCAAAATTCTAGAGATACTTCCCCTTCTAGCTTGTCAAATGCTACTTTGAGTTTTTTTGATGAGATAGTAGATAGAGCTACAACCGACCTTAATTCTACTCACATTGGGAGATTTTATGGTTTTAGACTAAATATTGATGTGGTTTGTGGCTAAGTTTTTATATGATAGGAGGCCTAAGGTTTGACTATCATGGCACTATCAATGGCTAAGTCTTCTTCCTCTTCTCTCCATGAAAGACTACACCCATGTTCTTCACAGAGGTCCTTGGTTCCTTAGTAAGGCCTTTCTCCATTTAAAAAGTTGGTATGCATGATATAATGGTAAGGTAAACAATAGTCCTATTTGGGTTCATCTTCCTCAACTTCCTTTAGAGTTTTGCAATGTTAGTATTATTATGGGTATGATTGGGATTGCTCATAATTTTATTTCTATCAACAATATTACTATAAAAAAAAATTGTCACAAATATTCTTTGAAAATGTACAAACTTGTGCTAAATAAAAATATTTAAGGAAATCTATTTATAAATAGCTATTGCAATTCATATCTAAATTGTAGGCTTCAAAACACATTATGTTTTGAGCTACACTTAACAATATATCTAACCCTTGTAACCACCTAAATTCAGTCTGTCACAACTATAGACCCTATTTGCCCTAAGTGTGATCATACCCTCGATTTATGTCTAAACGACCCTGTTACTGCTTGGCATAATTCTTTTAATCAATTTAATGTCCTAGGTGATTTTTTTATCACTGATTTATATTATCTATTATAGCCATATAATTCAAATCATTTTCGACCAATCTGATCAAATCAAAATCAAACATGGCTATAGTATTTAATTATAAAGGAATTAAATAAATCTCTATATCAAATATCACTTGCAATCAACCCATTCCCCTAGCCTATTTAATTTAATTAAAATGGCTATAGTCCTCTAATTATTAAAAAGCAATTTAATTGTTTTAAATAATTAATTCCTATATTTCTAAATGAATTAAATAAGTTTATTTCATTTATTAATATTCCCTTAAACCCCAACCTAACCCATCTCAACCACTTCTACCTTGGGTTCTAACCCTTCTCAACCCATTCACCCATGCTAATCTAATCCTAATCCTAAAT
This sequence comes from Thuja plicata, assembly GCA_018584345.1. Classification (NCBI taxonomy): domain Eukaryota; kingdom Viridiplantae; phylum Streptophyta; class Pinopsida; order Cupressales; family Cupressaceae; genus Thuja; species Thuja plicata. The sequence continues at coordinate 1,917,409 of MU223372.1, read as the reverse complement.
TCTTCTCTACCCCCCCCTCCTAATGTTGTCACATTCCATTAAGGAATGCTTAGCAACTCAACCCACTTGAGAAAGTCCACTTTCTCAAGCTTGACCCTCCTTAAGGTCCACTTTCTCAAGCCATCTTCTTACACCCCCACATGCCTTATTAATGCCTTCATTAATATGAAGACCTTAAGCCCATGTC